>CAVLJG010000071.1:0-20869 GCA_963669975.1 Acanthoscelides obtectus
TTATTAATTATTATTATATATTAATTATTATTATATATTATTATATATTATATATATATATATATTATTATATTATTATTATTATTATTATTATTTATATTATTATTATATTATTATTATATTATTATTATTATTATTATAATTATAAATTACCATTATAATAATATAATAATTATTATTATTGTTATTATTATTATTATTATTATATGTTATTATTATATTATTGTTATTATATTTTATTATATTTTATTATTATAATAATATTATATAATAATATATATAATAATTTTTATTATTATTATTATAATTAATATTATTATATTATTAATATGATATTATATTATTATTATTATTATAATATTATTATTATTATATTATATTATTATTATTATAATTATGATTACTATTATTATTAATTATTATTATTATTATCATTATAGTTATTATTTAATTATTATTTTATATTTTACTCCTCTGTCGAAGGTATTAATATTTCCCTCAGGCTAACCGCCAAAGTAAGAAAATAGATCTGCAGCGGTTTTTTCACCGTATCCGGTTCTCATCTCCTAAAACCCTACGTACTGTCCTACATGTTCCCAGCAGTGCAGCTTTTTGCAACTGCAAGTATATTTTGGATGGAGCTGTAGCTTTTCCAGACTCTTGTGTAGTTTCCTTGGTATCTCTCCAGTAGCTCCTATGATAACTGGTATTACAGACACATTGCCCATTTCCCACATGCGTTTTATTTCGTCGGAGAGTGGTAAATACTTTTTGATCTTTTCCGCATGGGTGGTTTGGATATTACTAGGAAGAGGCACAGCTATGTCTATTATAAACGTCGTTCTTTCTTCTTTTAGTGTGAGCACTATGTCAGGAATATTGTTGGGGATGGGCCTGTCAGTTATGATTTTACGGTTCCAGTACAGCCTAGAGGTCTCCGTTTCTATCACAGGTGGCGGCGTGTATTTATAGTAGGGCTGTGTACCAGTTTCTCCTAGATGCTTTTTAGCCAAAGCTTGATAAAGTATTTTAGCCACATCATTGCGTCTTTCAAGATATTGTTTACGAGCTAAGGGAGAGCAGACTGCTACAATATGATCTATGTGCTCATCTTTTTTCCCACATATGCGGCATCTGATATCTTCAACGTTCTCATGCATTATACGCTTTCGGTATAACTTTGTTGGGACTACCTGATCCTGGATGGAGGCTATGAAGCCCTCCGTCTCCAGGAACAGATTACCTGACTGCAACCATCCTTGGGAAGCCTTCGTGTCAATGGCGTTGTATTCTATGCGGCTCCTATACCGACCATTTAGTGGTTTGGCTGTCCATTGGCGAACCAGATCCTGCATTGGGATTATCTTTGCCTCAGGGTTGAAAGATGTTTCTGAAAGGTTTAGTGGTGACAACTTTTTATCCGTCTGTGTTATTGCTTGATGCATTCTGCTCGATGTGGCTTTTTGGAGGAAGTACTGGCCTAGATTGTCCACTTGGCGGTAATGTAGTGTAGGTATGCAAGGTATTCCTCTGCCACCCTCACTTCGTGGTAGATGGAACCGCTCTATGGAACTATGTGGGTGGTGTAAAGTAATAGAGGATAAACAAGAGCATATATAGATTATATAGATATTTCTTATCTAGAATATCTCTGAAGTACCTGAATTTTGGAATAATACATCTCAGTCTCTTCACAAGGTACTCTGTATGGGTATCCCATTTTAAGTGTTTGTCCAAAATCACGCCTAAGTATTTTATTTTATCGGCTGACTGAATCTCTTTGAGACCACTGCTTGTATGAATTTCAAGTTTTTTAAATCGCGGTGAGAGCCTGTCGTTACAAGAAAATGCTATATAGTGTGTTTTGTTGTAATTAATTGTCAAAGTTCTTTCCGAAAAGAAATTTATAAATGTTTTGAAATCATGTTCGATTGTGGTTTTTAGTGTATGCCACTGGTTGCTTTCATAGAGAATAGCTGTATCATCCGCAAAACCGATAACTTTACCTCTAATAACAAAATGATGTAATACTCACAGGACAAATAAATAGGGGTGAATTACCCCTAAAATAAAATAATGCATGTCGCTAAACGGAATATAGAAATAGAAGATATGGGTAATAGGAAGACGTTAGCAATAGGAAAACAAAAGCATAAAATCATCAGGGACAAAGATACGGAAGGAAATTACTCCTAAAAATAAAAAATATGAATAAAAGGTAGAAATATTGAAAGGAAGTATGTACGCAAGGAAAGGTATAGGTGATGTCAGAAGGATGAATATGGATTATGAGCATGAAATCCTTTATGGTGATCTCTTAAAGCTAAGGACTTCCAGTATACAAAGAAAAAAAACCTGATATTACAGTTTTTATTTGACATGATGGTTGGGGATGGATTGTGATATATTGTGTGTGTGTTCAAGTTGTGCCACCACGCGAAACCGTTGACTCTTCGCTGAACGGGCACCCGCAAACGATGGCTAGTACTTCGGGGAATGATGAGTTATCCATCGAAATTGTTAGCATGGGCTCGCAAACCATGCTTAACAATTACATCGCCCAAAGTCAACAGAACTCCTCAAATGAGATCGATATTGAGGCAGTGTTAGCATCCATCAATCCGGACATTGATATGTCTACAACGATGAATGCTTGGCCATCGTTTGAGATCAATTTGTTGGAAGCTCAGCCAAGGCCATCCATGTCGGGAGCTACCTCAAACAGCAAGAGCCATCTGTGTCTGCCGCGATTGCGAGTGATATTGCGACACCTACATCGAAGACTTGCCGTTCACGCAACTTGAACGGGACGCGACAGAACGTTGTGTGGTGAATGAGCAACTCAATCGTGACACCTACATCGAAGAGTTGCCGTTCACGCAACTTGAACGGGACGCGACAGAACGTAGTGTTGTGAATCAACAACTCAATCGCGACACGTGGATCGAAGAGTTGGCGAACTTGATATGTAGAAATGGGACAAAAAAAACGAAACCTGCAAATAGGTCAAATCAATGTACAGCAGCTAATGTTTTTTTGTGTCAGATGCCACTAGAGAACGCGAGGTGCATAAATATATATATATATAAATGATTTATGTGTGAGAAACACAGTAGATACGTGCACGCCTCACAACAAAATGTTCCAATGTCCAAAATGCCAAAGGACCTTCGCGGTGAGGAAAAGTTTGTTGAGACACTGTAGAGCGAGGTGCAGCCAGGATGAGGAGCCCGCATCCAAGCGTCCATGTAATGCAACCGCTCCACGCAGCACTGCAGACAAGTGGGAATGTCCTCGATGCCGGCAAAAATTCTCGGCACGAAAAGGTTTACTGCGACATGGTAGAGAGGTCTGCACAAGCGAGAAGAGTCCACCCGAACAACAACGTGTAGAAGGTAAAGTTACAAACAACTAAGCCAAATTAAATAACTTATATTTATGAACTTATTACAGCTAGCATCACCCAGACCACCACAGGACTCAATACCAGACGACTGGATCCTTCAACAGCCAACGTTGCAATACCGGGACCGAGTCGAATGAGTCCAACCACCAGTAACGACTCACAGACGAGTGCGGAAAGCAAAATTCGCTGTGATAGTTGCAACTGTGAGGTACCGAGGAATGCACATGCAGCACATCTGAAAAGCATCAAACATAAGGCACATCTATGGACACCTTTACACAATAATGTGTCAGTATGTCGAAGTGCATTTCGGGGTAGAATAGTCAGTTATCAAATAACCGCCAGTATAGACACGTTGAACGTTACTGAATATATGAATAATCTTGAACATGACTCCATAAACGTGATTGAAAATGAATTGCATAAGCAAACAACGCTCAAAATAAATATGGAACTTTTTGGTTTATATATCTTACCAGCTAAAAGCCGACGAGAGGTGAAGTCCCACAATACAAACAATGTAATCATAACACAATCATCAAATTTAAAAGCAATCTATCATGATTTGGAAAGTAAAATAGAGCAAAAATCTGAAGATTTTGCAGAAAAAGACTCAGGGTGGGTGTTAGAAAAGACTTTATATTTAGAAATTAATATTAATAAATATAATCCTTTGAGAGCAGCATCATATTTGCCGCTTCCAAAGGAAATTAGGAACAAAAAAGCAGTACTCAATATACGTAATAACGATGAGTACTGCTTTGCATGGTCAATTGTAGCTGGTATGGTAAAACCAAAAGGTCGATCATCACTAACAACGTCATATCTACATTTTTCGAATGTTCCGGGCTTAAACTTTGCTGGAATGACATTTCCAGTCGCTCTCAAGTCAATATCAGAATGTGAAAGCGTGAATAACATATCAAGCAACGTTTATGGATTAGAAAAGGAATTCATTGATGGGAAGCCTAAATATCAGGTGCTGGGACCGTTACACTACACCGCGCAAAAACAACATACTCATCTAAACTTATTACTTATTGATGATTCAGAAGGAAACCATCATTACTGCTTAATTACCAACTTTTCAAGACTTGTTTCAAGTCAGTTGTCGCGGAATACGAGAGTAAAGCACTTTTGTGATGGGTTTTACAATACTTTGCCTCAAAAGAAAAATTAGAAATTCACATGCGAACCTATTGCAAATATATTTCAGTTAAGGTTCCAAAATTGGAAACGAGAGTTAATCGACTTGGAAACACGGTAATGGATAATATACTAAAATGTGAACAGCATCACAAACAATTAAGGCTACCATTTTGCGTTTATACCGACTTTGAATGCATTCTAGCTCCGATAGAAAATGACTCAAGCGATTCAGAGGATGTAAGTACCATCAGAAAGTATGAACATAAACCATCCTCATTTGCTTATTACCAAATGCTCATTTAATGATTCACTATCCAAATTGGCCACTATATAGGGGTGAGGATGCAGCAAAAATTTTTGTTGCTCGATTAGAGGCTGATCTTAAAAATATTATCAATATTTAACACAAAATGTAGAAATGAAAATGACTACGTACGATAAAGCTTCGTTTAATAAAGCAGAGTCATGTTTCATTTGTGAACAACCATTCACCAATACAAATATAAAAGTTAGGGATCGCTGTCATTTCACAGGGAAATATCGTGGTGCGGCGCATAGTAAATGCAATCTCAATTATAAGACTCCGAACTATATTCCAATATTTTTCCACAATCTGAAGAACTATGATGCTCATCTATTCATAAAACACTTAGCTATGAATCAAGAACAAATTAAAGTGATTCCACAATCTTTTGAAAGATATGTGTCATTTACAAAATTAGTACCGGTAGACACGTACATTTCCCAAGAGGGAAAACAAAAAACCGTATTTTTGCAAATGAGATTTGTCGATTCATATCAGTTTCTGTCGTCAAAATTAGAAACATTGGCATCCTTTTTAAGTGCAGAGCAATGTCGGACAGTACGAAAAGTGTTTCCCGAGGACGAAAGATTCTCCTACATGAGATGTAAAGGTATATTTCCCTATACATATCTTAAAACATTTGATAAATACAATAAAACATGTTTACCATCCCAGCAAGACTTTTATGACGAAATACGTGATGAACACATTGCAGACGAGGATTATGAGCGGGCACATCATGTTTGGGAAGTAATGGGGTGTAAAAATTTGGGGGAATACTCGGACTTTCACTTGACTTCGGATGTTCTTCTTTTAACAGATATCTTTGAAATTTTAGAGATTTGTGTTTAAAAACGTACAAGCTGGATCCAGCTCACTATTTTACAGCTCCTGGGTTGAGTTGGGATGCAATGCTACCATATACTAGTAGAGTTAGAGCTGCTTACAGATGTGGATATGGTACATTTTTTTAAAAAGGGGATTCGTGGAGGAGTCAGCACATGTACCTCACGGAAAGTCGAGGCGAACAATAAATGTTTACCTCATTACGATCCATCAAAGGCATCATCGTACTTAATGTACCTTGATGTGCCGAACTATATGGATATACTATGCAGCTGTACCCACCGACGGGTCATTTTGCTTGGTTGACGCAACATGAGATGGATAGGATTCAAGAAACCATTACACAAATTTCAGATACATCGGATATTGGATATGCATTAGAAGTTGATTTAACAATACCGAATGAGCTTCATGATTATTTCAATGATTTACCATTTTGTCCAGAAAATTTTAAACCACCCAACAGTCAAAGCTCAAAATTAATTCCAAATTTACACAACAAAGAGCGCTACATTATCCATTATCGTAATCTAAAACAATGTTTGAAACATGGTATTATCTTAACGAAAATTCATAGAGGTATCAAATTCACACAAGCAGCGTGGTTAAAGTCCTATATACTGTTAAACACGGTACTTAGAAATGCAGCACTGAATCCGTTTGAAAGAGATTTGTCCAAACCAATGATCAATTGTATATTTGGCAAAACGATTGAAAACATAGAGAACAGAGTCAATATCAAATTAGCGACTCAATTTGAAAAATCGAAACACAAAATAGGTGCTGAAAATTATATTAGTAAACCAACTTTTAAAGAACACAGTATATTTTCTGAAAACTTAGTAGCTATTCAAATGGAAAAAACAATGATTGATTATTGCCGTCCCACATATGTTGGATTTTGTATTTTAGATGTCTCAAAAGCGGTAATATATGACTTTTTCTATAACTTTCTGAAGCACCAATATAGTAATAAGGTGTCTTTAGCATACACGGACACTGATTCGTTAATAGTACATGTTGAAACCGATAATTTCTATGAAGACATGAAATCACACGTGCATTACTTTGACACATCCAATTATGATGCTGACAACCCACATAACATGCCTCGAACAGCGTCAGAGTTGGGTAAGATGAAAGACGAATATGGTGGCAAGGTACTGTCTGCCTTTTATGGTACAGGTCCCACAGCATACTGTATCGATGCTGTAGATCAAGTGGCTAAACGAGCTAAAGGTACATCTAAGGCGAGTGTGAAACATCAATTACATTTGTTACATTATAAAGATTGTTGAGGAGAAACGGACATATGTGTACTGTACGATTTATGTATTTAAATCGGAGTCGCACAATATATACACAAATTATAAGAAAAGTGACATTGACCAGTATGGATGATAAACGTTTCTTGATACCAAACTCAACAAAGACATTAGCTTGGGGTCATCAAGATATCACCTTTCATAAAATGTCGGACGGAGAGCGGTTGGAACTCTTGCTGCGCTTAATGAACGAAGCCAGTGAGTTGACTAGTGATCAGATGAAATGATCAGAAATTTGAGCTTTGTGGTGGGGACAAGAATATAAATATATGCTTCACCCACTCACCTTCTTCAGTTTTAAAGATTAGTACCAAGACATACTATTCACTGTTCATGCAATTATGTCATGTAACTGAAGAGGTGTTGAAAAAACATCTCCGACAGTTTGTGTCTCAAAATCCAGAAAAACGAGAATTTCCAGTGCTGAGTTTTGTACTGGTGGAAATTATAGTACCCGACGAAGTATTCAACTGGATTGCAAATGCAGATAGTTACTACCCCGATGTGCTTTCCAGTGTAATAACAAGAAGAAAAATATCTTGACTGGGTGGTACAGGAAACGCTGCAAAGTCTAAAGGATACAGGTTGTGAGGTTTTAAGCATCAAAGAATTTGGAGACCTGCTGACGAACATGCACTCCACACCATCAGCATATGAACAATACTATTTCTGTAAGTTGTTATCTGACAGTAACTATGAAGATGTAGATAAACCACATCCTGTAGAAAATATTACTAAGAGATATAAAAACACTGTATCCCATATCGATGAAACCATATGTAAAATTGCATATCTGGCTGATTGTGCATCACTGAAGAGTCTAATCGATGTGATACAGCAGCATGATATTAAATTTGTATTTGATATAGAAAATAAGATAAGACATTATACTGTATTTAAATGGTTAAAGAAAAACGTAGCTAAAGGTAACATTGGAGATAAGTCACTAGGATGGAGTTCTGGACCATGTGGTGTGAAATGGCCATCCACCAAATTTGAAGATTATGTTGCATGTTTGAGTGTCTTATGCGGTTTATCCAAAACGCAATAATTCTTGCTGTGTTGTATGACAGAAATATATCATAAATAAATGTATCTCCATGAATGGTAGTATCATTTTCCATTGCACCTGCGCCAATTTTTGAGAGGGGAGTGTTTGTGAGTGGAGGGAGTATCGACACTGTATAAAAGTAGCTACTCAGCATCACATACCAGTCTTCTACATTTCACATAGTGTTACAACATGAGTAGTGCCGGTGGTGTCAAACACGTTGCAAATGTGCAGAACGACAAAGGGGTATGATCTGTACAAAGTGGTGTAGCTCAGCCACCGTTAATTGTCATCCAGGAGCAACGCTATCATCTAAATCCATCTAAATCAAAATGGATTACTATTGGGCGAGCATATCAGTGGAGCTTCCAACCTGTACTCAATATCAAGGGTTTAAAAACCGAGGGCGTTACGTTAAATGAAGAAGACTGGTATGAAGTATCGAGTCAAGAAGGCATTATAACCAATTTTTTCTTCAATGATGATATTTTCCATCCGATCCAAGGTAACTCCTTCTGTATCAGCTTTGATAGATTTCCAGATTATCAAACCATCAAAATTGCAGATCGGTGGAGTAATGTAGTTTATTTGGGTAAAGAGACCGTATTGAAGTTATTTCAATTAGCCCCGCTGATTGCCTATACGATGAATATGTTGAAAACTCAGGAGTTCCAGGATGTACAAACCAAGCACATCGATGTGCGAGACTTCATTATGCAACACATCTCTGATTTGCCGCATTCGGAGAACATCAGGACTGCTATGGAGCTGGCATACCAATATCCAAACTTGAAAGAATTCAACAAGGCTCCAACACTGAACTTTTATTCAAATTACTTATCCTAACTATTCTCAGTATATTTGTAATAAAAATCTTATATTACGTAGAGTGTTTTATTGAAAAAAAGTGTGCTATAGAAATCATTAGACAAAATAGAGGTACATTTATCATACAAGTAAATCACTTTTGTTAATCCACGAATTATAGCTGCTATCCAGTCCTAAGTACTTGACTAGCACTTTACTGCCTTTACGTCGAACCACTTTCTCCACAAGATCGATGTTTGGATACTTGACTTTTTGAAGCTCTTCAGCATAAAATCCACCTAGTATCTCGTCACCACGCCAATCTGCCAATAAGTATGATGTAGGATTGGTATACTGTACTTTACGAATTGTAAAAATTTCATTGGACCAATTAGGAGTGTATCCTTTAGCAAATGCTGTTCTATGTTTGCTTATGCGGACATGATCCCCAGTTTGATATTTTACACCCTTTGGATCTACCGTTTTCAAATGTGTATAAACCGTATTCAATAATCTTTTTTCTGTACGTTTGTTTACGTCTTTGGGTTTGATTCCAATTGTACTATGTTTGGTGTTATTATACCCGTCAACGACTGACGATAGGATATCTAGCCATTTGTATGATCCCTGAAGGCTGAACTGCTTCCACATGCGATTCTTTAAAGTCCGATTCACCCTTTCAACCACACTTGCTTTGGTCGATGAGTACGTGCTGTAATGATTAATTTTGTACTCTTCCAACAACTTAAATCACTATTGTAGAATTTTTTACCAAGTCTGTTTGTAAATTTTTTGGAATTGACTGCATGTGCGCGACAGAATCGCCCTCATTGCAGTTGTAACATCTTTTCCGGTTTTTCGTTTGACTGGTTCTGCCCACACAAATTTACTAAAAACGTTGATGACAATTAAAATATATCGGAATCCTTTGTTCACTTTCTGATACGGAAGCATTCACCAAATCTGCCTGCAAGAGATCGTTAACCCCCTTCACAATAACGCGCCGACGTCTATAATTTCGGGGAGCTGGCTTATGAAGATCTTCAACAACCTGCTTTCTAAAGTCGATCATTGTTGTATCAATGGACAGCGCATTACAATATTTGCTATAAGCTGCTCTGGTCTGGGTTCTTTAGATGTGAAGAAATGGAGAATATCACCTTTCGTGAGAGGTGTGTTGTCGGTAAACCAATTGTCACTCTTACTTTTGGCGGAACTTTTATACTATCAACTATCCCAGTCACTGGAACGATATAGTCCTTGCTATTGTCGTTAAATGTGTAAAACTGCTCGCTGGATGTGGAGGAATAAATGGGTACCACACATACGCTGGATAGGTTGGATCTTAGAAAAGTACTGAAGATTGCAGCAGTGTCCGTCTTCTTTGAGCGGAGCATATGTCTTCCAAATTTATCAATCGGCATCTTGATCCTACAACTGCAGCAATGTAAATAAAGTAATTTTACGTTACAAACTCATTTTATAATTTTTTATTCACGTAACTCCTCAATTATAGACATAATCTCGTTACGATGTCCATTATTACCAGCATACTGTGAAGCTAACAACAGACGTAAACGAGCAACCAATTCATTTGGATCATCAAAATAGATGTAGTCGATTGGTTTATTTGATAAGTGGAGCATTCCTTGACCTGTATGTTTGAATGAGTGTGTTCATCGTAACTGACTCTTAGGAGGTGGAGGTTTCTCAAAGGAGCCGGATCTGAGTATGCCCTGCTGCTGATGTAAGTATGGTCGAATTATATTTAGATATTTGTAGGACGTACTACCCTGTATTTGAGTATTAGGTTCAAAATTTCTGCGATATGCATTTGTGCGACTTAGAATATCCATATACTGATCTAGATCACTCTGCTTATAACCAATTGGTTCTTTTTGAAAAGCAGTTCATATAATCCAGGTGTGCCAGGATATGTTACATTTTCCACCACGATATTTGCTCCGTCTAGCGTAACCGGACTTTTACCGAGTTGAAACTTGTCAGAAACAATATCATATGTTAATCCATAATAACGATCAAACTCGGGCTCGTTCCCACGAATTGACTTATCAACATATTTTCGAGGTACTGGGTGAAAACCTTCAAGATACTCTTAATATGCAGGTGTATCAATTAGTTGGTGGAATTCTTGCGCCACTCGAGCCACGCTTTCATTGATTTGCTGGTTTTCTGCCTCCAACACCGTAGCATTTGGAGTAAATTCTTCAACGGTAGATACATCTTGACTGCGATTTGGCTCCGGAAGGTTTGAATATGTATCCTCGAGAAAGCTGTAGTTGACAGGTGGTAAATATCGTTGGTATACATTTTCTGATAATTGTTTATTGAATGATTGTCGTTTCTTCGGTGTGGATGTCACTGATGGGGGTGTAGATTGTTCTTCTTTGATCTGCAATTCTTGTTTAGGTGCTTCAACTTTTGATAAGAGTTTTTGCAGCGGTTCTGAGATCGGCTTAAACTGTTGCTGTAATTCCCTTTCCGTTGCTGCAATATCTGATTTAAGTGTGAGATACTTTTGTTTAACCGCTTTCCTGGTTTTGACTAGTTCTTTGGCCAGTTTTGGATCCATCTGTCTACCTTCGATGTTATATAAGTACTACCCTAAGATTTGCACAGAGTATAGTTATATATATATATATATATATATATATTACTGTTACAAATTTATGTTGCTGCTAAAACACTTTCTATACCTGCCTCCCTGTCTTGGAGAATCTTTATCAACCACTACAAAGCTATGTGGCTCTTGCCAACACAAACTGTACAAGCTTTTAAATTCGTTGAATGACATGTCTAGGCTGATATGATCATCATAGATATGTTTCAGATTCAAATTGTCTTGAGGAAATAGTATGAGTAGGTTTATGTTATCCCTTAAATTATGTTTGGGTGCGGCAGTATACGTTTGACAAAGATAGAAACAGTCTGTATTACGATGTCGTCCAAAACTGAAATATTGTCTTATTATATCCTGATTACATGATGAAACGTCGTCAAAAATTATTACGGAGTTTGGTTTAATGTTTTCTGGTGTCGCAATGTTTGCATCTTCACTGTATTCATAATACCATATTTCGCGAAGCGGTGTTAGTAGTTCTTGTAAATATTTGTACTTGGGTTGGTACAGCGACTTGCAGTACAGATAAACGTTCTCAAATCTCAATCCATTAGGATGTGTTAACAAACTGATCATTACATTAGTTTTACCAGATCCGCTTGGAACTACAACTAACGCGCGTTTAGACGTACCATTGAATAGGTTACCATGTTTTCTAAGCGCACCTTCCTGTGCAAGTCCATCAAAATTCGTTACAGAACTTGTACGACTGATGGTCGATATCTCTGATAGCCTATAAATTGTACTGATATCAATACTTCTAGCACAGTCTACTATATATCTGAGAACCGTTACTTGCTAGAAGCATAAAATGACTGCATTCCGTGCGAGGAGGAAAACAGTCACAAACCGACTTGAACCACTTGAATTGCATATCCCGAGATATAATTTCTGTGGACCTGGAACAAATTTAAAGCAACGCATTGAGGAGGTGATACCGGAATTAATCGCTTAGACGAGGCCTGTAAGCAGCACGATCTGGTTTACGCTACCTCCAAACAAAGTGAAATTCGTCGTAAAGCCGATAACCTCTTAATTGATCACGCCCTCAAGCGGGTTGCTGCATCGGATTCATCGCTTGGTGAAAAAGTAGCTGCACTGGGTGTCTCAGCGGTCATGAAGATGAAGCAGAAATTGGGTAGTGGCATGAGTCGAAAAAAGTTTTCTTCTCGTATTCGCAAGTCACAAAGCATTTTAGGATTGCGAAAAAAACTAATAAGCGGACAAGATCTCTGTAAAAAACGACGCATCACACAAAACTCGAGACTTTTACCGATACCTAAAAAAGGGGGATTTTTACCTATCCTCCTTCCCCTACTTGGTGCGCTAGGTGCACTTGGAGGTGGAGCGGCGTCAATTGCCAAAGCAGTCTCGGATGCGAAAACCAATTAGGCTCAGTTGGCTGAACAAAAACGTCACAATTTAGCGTTAGAACAATCTAAACAAGGAAAAGGGTTATATTTGGCACCTTATAAAAAAAACTGCTAAAAAAACTCCCTCGTCATGCTCTTACTAATATAGAGTTACTTCAATTGGCTAAACAACTGATAATTCCAAAATTTAGGGGGGTTTTTATGAGAGATTGTATTTGATCAAAACAACGATCTTGTAAACTTTAGAAACGAAACCATTATCATACGTTTACACTTGCGCAAAATACGTAATGGGTATTAGATACAATATTCCACATTCGGTGCTTTCCAATCGAACCTATAAAAACAAGATTCGCAGAGTTTTTTTGCTAGTACTCCACCAACCAACGTACCGTCACCTCGTCCAAATTATAGACGTCGTCTAACGATTGATAATCGTCAGTTTTTAAAGTCGTTGGAATTTCAATTGATCTAACATGAGCATTTTGAACGTGACAGAACAGCCATTACTTGACACCTCCATTACTGAAATGGAGTATCACACCTATCAACCGTACATTAATGCTAATTTTGATTATAATGATGAAATTAGAATTGCTATTCAAGAACTGGATACCTTCACTTTACCGTCCCAAAGCTATCTTTACCTTGAAGGAACACTCACTAAAGCTGATGGTTCTCCATCTGAAAACTTTAAATTTGTCAATAACGCATTTAGCTTTTTGTTCCGAGAAATTCGATATGAGTTGAATGGTGTTGTTGTTGATTCTGTTCGAAACGTCGGACTCACTTCAACATTGAAAGGTTATCTTTCTTACAATCAAAATGAAAGTACTAAATTACAAAATGCTGGTTGGTATCCCAAAGAATCGCACTTTTTATCAACCGGTAAATTCAACGTATGCATTCCTCTAAGCATGTGGATGGGCTTTTTTGAAGACTACCGCAAAATTATATTGAATATGAAACAGGAATTAGTACTCATACGAAGTAATGATGATATTGATGCAATTAAGGTCGCTACCGCCGAAACACCCAAAATTACTATTGAAAAAATACAGTGGCGAGTCCCTCATGTTTCCGTCGACATTCCTCAACAATTGGCCTTGACAAAACTTGTTAACAAAAATATTGATATTCCACTGTACTTCCGGAGTTGGGAACTCGTTAAGTATCCCTCCCTACCCGCTAGACATACGTGGCCAGTGAAAATAACTACGAAGCTAGAAACACCGAGGCATTAGATACTCGCTTTTCAGACAGATAAGAAAAACCAACTACAGTCAAATATGTCTACGTTCGATCACTGCAAGCTAACCAATGTTCGAGTGTTCTTAAATTCAGAACGATTTCCTTATAATGATCTCTATCTGGACTTCCCCAATAACAAATATGCTCTCTTGTATGACATGTTTTCAAAATTTCGTCATTCATATTATGAATCCGAAAATGAACCATTGTTTACCCCTGATAACTTTAAAAGTTTGGCGCCCATCTCACATATCGACTGCTCTAAGCAGAAGGAAAGTATTCAAACCGGTTCGGTTGTAATGAGAGTAGAATTTGAAACAAGTGAAAATATACCGCCAAACACATCCGCTTATTGCCTTATTCTCCACGATCGTCTTTTTTATTACAACCCTTTGACAAAAATCGTTAAACAACGTTAAACTTATGAGTCTATAAAAACCTCATTTCCCACATTTCCTGGTCAGTTTTCTTATGAAGCTCATTTACTACAAAGCTCTTGAGCGGTACGTCTCCAAACTTAAACAATAAAGACAAGACATTGAATCATTTGCTTGCAACAGTGTGTTTCCATCAGTTTCCTGTTTTGCGAATATGAATCTTGTTTTGGATGTGCAAGGATTCAAAATCGAACATAATAAATTTATTGTTAAAGAACTTGCTGGGTATGATGGACAACAAATATGTCACTATGTCTTCAAGCCCCCTTTTGCACTGGATCTGCTCCCACCGGACTTACAAACACAAGCTACTTGGTTGAAGCAGAATCATCACTGCATAAATTGGAACTCTGGTTTTACTCCACTACATACCTTTCCAAAAATTATGGATGACTTAACGAAGCATGCAGATCGAATTTTCGTCAAAGGAGTCGAAAAAGCAAACTACTTGAGACGGTTTTTCCGCAAACCCGTCATCGAATTGGACGAACAGCCTCGTTTAGAGCCCGCTAGCACTGCATGTTTCTACCACTCCAAGCCTATCACCATGTGTGCACTATCCAACGTATTTTATTTGTATAGTCAACGCCAAACAAAGTGGCGTGCACGTCATCACGATAAAAATTCCCCGACCTAATGCCTAGGTTTCTATCACAAACAATTGCTCTATTGCAGTTTCATATTAATGTGATATATAAATTGTAAAATGGTCATTACTCTCTTATTATGGTTAATAGTCATATAAACATTGTTATTAAAATATCACATAAGTTGCTTTCTGATAAATTTAGACGCATTATGCGAAATAAAATGTTTTGCAAACGCTCCAATCACTTATCGACATGTAAACGCACTAAACCGATTTCGCAGCGTTGACACATTGTCACCTTGAAACTTATTTAAACTGGGAACTGACATTTGTATTAATTTTGACACTGAATCAATTTGTGGCATTTCAAATCTTTATAAATCCTTTGGCCCCGCATACTGTAAATCAACAACTGTTTGTTTCAAAACAAAATTATTCATTTTACGAGTAGATAAGGCAATTTTGGTATATAAAGATGCCCAAACAGTTAAATAGTCGGTGTAAGGAACTCGTGGCCTCGTTAATGCACTACTTTGAGCAAGAAAGGGACAACAACGGGCCTTTGTTGCCTTTAAATGCTGTTCAAGAGGTAGGTTACTAATAATTATATGTAATGTATATTAATAATAGTGAAATTTTATTTCATTTTTTGTAGCGTGTTGCTGCTGCTTTAAAAATTAGTTTAAGGACAGTTAGTCGTATTTCCGAGGGTGTGAAAAGTGATGCAAATTTAGAATCGCCCCAGAAAAAGCGGAGTTATATTAAACGTGTAACCAACACAGCGACATTGGATACAAGTGCCATTCGAGAAGTGATCTATAATATGTATCACAAAAGTAAGATCTTATTATAATAACTTATCAGAAATTTGCATTAATTTGTTAACTAAATTATAATGTCATATTACACATGGTTTCAGAAGAACAAGTTACGATACAAACTTTATGGTCTCGATTAAGAGATAGGGCATTATTTGATGGTAGTGCCACGTCTTTAAGGCGGTTGCTTAGAGATCTTGGATTTAAGTGGCTTAAGGACAATCCGCAACGAGGGCTCATGGAACTACCAAGTATAGCTTTGAAAAGGGTGGAATTTCTAAGGCAATACAATCAAGCCAAGGTTGAGGCCTTATACCAGTTTGTCTTCCTCGATGAAACTTGGATATTTCAAAATGGGACCATAGGTCGCTCTTGGCAAAATGGAAACCAAAAAAGCGTGAAAGCTATTAAAACAGATGGTAAAAGGTATGTACTTTTACACAATTTGCACTATAAAATTTAAAACTAATATATTTTAGATACATTATATTACATGCTGGAAATGAAAATGGGTTTATTGAGGGTAGTGAAGCGATATTTTCTTCGAAAACAAAATTGAGCGATTACCATGGAGAGATGAACCAGGACAATTTTTTGAAATGGTTTCAACATCAGTTATTAGAAAAATTGGAGAGTCCATCTATGATTATACTGGATAACGCCCCTTATCACAGCATGATATTGAACAAAGTGCCCAACAATGCATGGACAAAAAAAAATATCCAAGACTGGTTGACAAATCAAAACATACCATTTTTAAACACAATGTTTAAAACAGAGCTATTGAGTGTTGTTGCTCGGTACATAATGCTTCTTAATTATATATATTTTGGTCGACAGTTTATATTTCTTTTGTTTATTCCTATTCTTAAAATAACTGCTTTTTTAGAAACAAACCACCTAAAATATACGTGATTGATGAATTGGCGGAACAACATGGGCACAAAGTTCTTCGTCTGCCTCCTTACCATTGTATATTTAACCCTATTGAGTTAATTTGGGGCATAGCAAAAGGTTACTATAACAGACATATTGGTAGAGATGGTAACAGTGAAAAACTGTTTGGATATGTGGAACGAGGCTCTACAAACGGTTACCCCAGACATGTGGAAAAATAGTGTTCGACATACTGAGCAAGAAATTTTTAAATGGTATGAAAGAGAACGAATTTTTGATCGACCAGACATCGAACCTTTAATAATCAACTTTGAGAGTGATGAAGATTCAGATTCAGACAGCGCTGAAGAAAGAAACTCCGACTAACTTTATTGTACAGAAAAAGCTTACACCAGTAGCTTACCTAATTTTAGAATGCATTTTTCTGTATGCATTCTGTAAAATAAATACCATGCATAAAATTTGGAGGACCCCATTTGGATTTTTATTCAGTACCTTTAAGCTATCAATTAAATATGGTAGTTTCATAGTGTCATCTGATCAATAATTGTCATACTTAATGATTATGCAAGTACAGATCTATAATTTTATTATACTATTATTTTTGTTCTCATTTGAGGTTAATATTGCTTATAAACCTAGATATGTAAATAATAAATTTTATTATTTTACAAAAAGTTTGGCAACGATGTAAATTTTTCAACACACCCACCTTGATGACGTGCACGCCACTTTGTTTGGCGTTGACTATATAAGAACTTTATCATGTCATAATTTTTTTAAATAAAACAATTATTAAAACATATTAGCTTTTTTTTAATCAATGAGTTGTCAGGAAACAGCATGTAAATGGTTATCGATATGTATTTACAGGAATATTTACACAACTTACAGAACGTCTTTTCATTTGTACACACTGTCACTGTCACACTGCATCGACATTGAATAGTTTGATTCTATTAATCGCAATTGCAATACGTGCACTCCAAACTTCACTATTTTAAGCGTGGGTTTTTTCCCTTTTTTCGTTATACTACATTACAATTTTATTTTACAGTTAAAACTTACAAAATCTAACTTCATACTAATCTGATGCACTAATTTACATTTTCAAACCTTTCTGTTAACACTTTTTGTCTATAATCTAGTGTCACGTACTTTTTTAGCACTTCTTCGACTAGTTGCACTGGCCTTCGAAACCTCCCAGCTACTTCTTCGTGCTTCTCTGTACGCATATTGCCAAGCATACATGGTATATACTTTGTTTTTTTCGTTGAAGGATACGGTCTTTGGAATTATATTGAGATGGTCACCTTTATTGCACTTATTACTTTTGTTGGTGCACCCCTTGGTCGCCCCACTGCTTTTGTCTTCTGCCAACATTGTTTCCACCCTCTTCAACTCTGCTTCCGTCTGCTAACAATATATACACTCTCTGCACCTCTGCTTCCTTCACTGCTGTTGCAGTTGGCGGATTCTAATTCTTTCCTGCAGCCTTCATTTCAGTCTCGCATTACGCGACATGCCTGGAGGTACATCCCTAATAATGGGTCTATTTTCTACATTAGGGATGTAAGTTTCAGAAGGTGGATCATCATCCCAATTTTCTTCCGTTGGTACTTCCGGAGCAGGGTTCCTGGGTCCATATCTTCGGAATCCATCCCGCCGAACCGGTGTAGTGTCCATGGGCGTCCTGGATCCCGTTCCAGCAGGTTAATCATCATCCCAATTTTCTTCCGTTGGCACTTCCGGAGCAGAGTTCCTGGGTCCATATCTTCGGAATCCATCCCGCCGAACCGGTGTAGAGTCCATGGACGTCCTGGATCCCGTTTCAGAAGGTGGATCATCATCCCAATTTTCTTCCGTTGGCAATTCCGGAGCAGGGTTCCTGGGTCCATATCTTCGGAATCCATCCCGCCGAACCGGTGTAGTGTCCAAGGGGGGCTGGATCCCGTCGGCTGGTGAGGTGGTGTGGTATCCATGAGCCATCGATCATCATCCCAATTTTCTTCTTCTTGAGGGGAACACTTTATCTTAAACGGGCTTACCACCGCTACAGGCTTTCCTTCCCACACCGTAGGCAACTTAAACTTCAGACTCATTTCTTCTTACAAACTGTTTGCTAACAACTGACTTCTCTCCGCGCGTTCTACAATTTAAGCACATATTTCCAAGGTCATCCCTTCTACATCTCAAAGTCGTTCACTCCTACAAGGTCACACCCACTCAAGGTCGTGAGTGTTCGAGGTTATATATGTTCAAGGTCACACTTCAAGGTCAGTCGGAAACTCAAGGTCACACTTCAAGGTGACCCGGAAACTCAAGGTCACACTTCAAGGTCACTAGAAAACTCAAGCTCACCCTTCAAGGTTAATCGAAAACACAAGGTCACACTTCAAGGTTACTCGAAAACTTAAGGTCACACTTCAAGGTCACTCGAAAACTCAAGGTCTCGCTTCAAGGTCACTCAGAAACTCAAGGTCACGCTTCAAGGTCACTCGAAAAATTCAAGGTCACACTTTAAGGTCACTCGGAAACTCAAGGTCACGTTTCAAGGTTACATTTCAAGGTTGGCACCGAAGGTCAGCTCTCAAGGTCGTTTGGCACCGAAGGTCGGCGCTCAAGGGGTCCCAGAACATACAAACCCTATCTAACTAGCCTAAATATTTATACTGTTCATCTTGCTGCATTCCTTCAATTTTCCCTTGCACTTGGTTCGGTACATATCCTGAATGTTTACTCCATTGGTCTTTTACCATGCAACTGATCCTGCACTTGTCTAAGCCAAACAGCATCTTGATGTCAGTGCTGAATTTACTTACACAGTCCAGAAGCTTATGAAGATGTTCTTTGGTTTCTGCAAAAAGTTTGAGGTCATCCATGTACCAAAGATGTGAAATGCGTGTTTCATTGCCACCTAACAGTATTCCTTCTTTTGGCTATTTAGCACTATTGTTAACGGTCTAAGCGCTAAGCAGAACCATAGCGGACTTAAAGAGTCTCCTTGAAATATTCCTCTCTTGAAGGATACCTCTCCGGCACTAAATTGCGTATCTTGGATGTTGAGATAGATCCGTGTCTTCCAATTCGCCATAGCAAGTGCCAGAAATTGTTTGATGTGGCACTCTATCCTGTTTTGATTTTATATTTATTTACTCATATTGTTTGTTATCTTTGTACATTGAGTGAATAAATATTATTATTATTATTATTATTATCCCATAAAGGTCAAGCACCTCTAACAGTCAAGAGTGAGGTATACTGTTAAACGCTTTCTGATAATCGATGTATGCAATGTACCTTATATTTTTTTCTTTTTGGCATAATTAGTTATGACAGAGTCTATAACAAGTTCCTCTTTACAGCCTCAAGACCCTTTTCGGCAACCTTTTGCTCTTCGTTTAGTATAGTATTCCGCTCTAGGTTGAATATATCTTTTCAGTAATTATAGCAGTCAATACCTTGTAAATAGTCGGCAGACAGATGATTGGTCGGTATTTTGCCGTATCGTTCGAGTGACCGCCGCACTTTGGGATTAAATATGTTATTCCCATTGTTAAGAACTCTGGCAACATATCTGGTTGCTCTAAGATTGAGGTGTAACACTTTGCGAGTCGATCGTGAGCGTGAGTGAACGTTTTTAGCCAATAATTCTGAAGCTTATCTGATCCTGGGGCTTTCCAGTTTGGTAATTTTCGTAAAGTATTTATCACGTCATCTAAGCTAACTTTCCAGTCGAGCATGGTCCTAAAAGTTGAATTATTTGCTTTCTCTTGGCGGTACCATTTAGATGTGGAATGATTGATTGGATTGCTCCAAATTCCTGACCAGAAGGTGTTGATGGCATCTGAGGTAGGAATCTGAACGTTGTTCTATTCTGTAACCCTCCGTCGCGCCTGCAAGTTCCTGTAAAAGCCTCGCTGATTGGTCTCGAATGCTCGATTTGTTTCCGGCGTTCATTGCTTTTCTTGTACC
>CAVLJG010000072.1:0-20858 GCA_963669975.1 Acanthoscelides obtectus
CTTTCAGTCCCAGACTGAAAAAAAAAGGAATTTACAGAAGCTGGTTGGATACCAAATAGCACAAGGCCATCTTCTCGTTCTCTAACCAGTATTGTAATTTACACACTTCCGATCTAATGCATTACCCCCCGCCTTCATAGTGTTATAAAAATAATATAGGATCTTATCAGGTTTCTTTGATTCCTCTACTATTTTGTTATCATGCTGCATAGATTGCTATACGAGAACATGTGTATTTGGTTTTGGAAGATACTACTCTAAGGCTGTACAACATAAACTTAGAAGTACCTGGCTGTGTTTCCTTCTTATTTGGAACTACATGTTGGGGTACTTGTTACTTATTTTTACGCTTCCTGCCGACATAGGTCAGTTGGTTGATGCGCAATTCTACATGTAATTCTACTGACGTGAACCAGTCATCTGCTGTGATATTTCTGTTCGTATAGACGAAAGCATTGAGCAGGTAGTGGTGAGTCTTTGCATCATCAGTCCATACTTATTCGGTTTAGTTTTCTTGTAGGCACAGGAAGGACATCGGCCCACGAGCATCTCGTATTTTGTAGGGGACTCACCCGAAATATAACAATTTCGACAGTTCTCTATGAGTGTCTCGAAAATTTCACGTATTTGGAGAAATTTATCGGCATTTCTCGAGTCACAGGGTTATTATTTTCCAAATTGGTTGCCACGGACTTTAGTTCAGGTAAATGCGTAATAATCGACCAGTTGCAGGCGCTCGTTTTGACCAATTGTACATGTTTTTTCCATAGGCATAGCGAGGTCGCCCATAGGAAGTTGTTCAGGTTGATCGATAGCAGCGTCGTCCTCGGCGTAGTCTATAGTGTATTGTTCATCCGTCAACAACGAAAAAATCCATTGTGAAGGAAGTTCAAATCGTACACGCAACTGACATCCTCGGATCAAATTTGACCGCAAAGTCAACAAACCAACAATTGTGATGTTTAAATTAAACTGTGGTTTGAGGTATACGTGCTCATACCGTATGAGAAGTCACGGGACCCCCACCACATAACTGAGAAAGCTCGAATCATCCGACGATATCATTAAAGGATTAATTTCTATATTCTTGAACGAATCTATAAAATCAAAGTGGCTGGGTTTCAATTTACATAGCTCTTTGTATGGTCTTGTTTGCTGATCAACATTATATGATTTCTAGACATGTTCAATCTGTGCAGCTTCTTCACTTTCATATTAATGTCAATAAGAGCATTTCATCCATTTTTGAATAAATGTGGTTCATCACAAATTGTAGAAATACTCTGAGCATTGACTATAAAATGGAATGGACTTGATCCGTGAGTATTCTCCGAGCAAATCGTCTCAAGTGCGTTTTTGATCGTTGCGCCCTGATTAGAAATAGTGCCAACAACGCACAAACCAAGTCGCTGCTAGTTTGTGATCACATGAACAATAATCGTTTTCAGATCTGGGATTCTTGTATCTTTTACTAGATAATAAGCCACAACCTGCTTATAATTTTTACGAATCCCTCTTATCATGGAAGTAAGGGCATGATTTCTGATAAATCACTTTTTCAGAGTTCTAGTTGATTTTGTTACCTCAGAATTCAAGATTTATTAGCTGAAAATTGTACACTGTGAGCACTGGGATCAGCCCTAAACTTTGTCCAAACCCTGCAATAATCGTAAACACTAAACAAGGGTAGACATATTTCTAGTTTAACTGCCTGAAGATTTTCTCTATGGTTTATACGTAACTCTCCACCTATTATCTCATTTTTGTACATGTTCTGGGAGAACTCAACTTGCTCCCTATAAAATGCAACGTCTTCCTGCACAGGTGGTTCTGGTTAAGTGCCAGCCTGCTTCGGGTTTGTAATTAGTTGTTGCAATTTTCTGATTTCGTCGTCCTTTTTCATAATCCAGATTTCGTTTTGGCATTCCAGTTCAGCCATTTGATCCTGAAGCTCTTTTATAGTAGAATCATTATGGCATCGTATATCTGAGATTTTAAATGAGTGGTTGACCTCACGTTGGTTACTCTCGTCCATCAGACTCTTTACGTCATTTCTCAGTTTAGATTCAAGTTCTTTTAGGAAGCCAATTTCATCTTGCAGTTCAGCAATGTGTGACATCGTTACATCAGTTTGTGCAGCAGCACTTAAAGAATGTTGCATATCTTCGTACTCAGCGTCAAGCATAGCTTCTAAGTCTGCAACCTTCTTTTTTGACTCAATATTTTGAGCTTCAAGAGATGGTTTAGGGCTCTCTGATCTTCCTAGGTTCTTCAGTTGAGTACGCAGCATCTCTATTTCTGACTCGTATGTTTTTAGTCTTTTTATTATTTTTTTCCAGAAAATCGAGTCTGTATTGCAAGTCGATGAAATTCTTGCGCTTTTTGAGAATTTTTTTGAACTCTTTCTATTTCTTCGTTGTACGCATCCGTTACTTGGCGGAGTTCCTGACTGTAACGATCGAATTTAGAATTGGCTTCTGTGAGCTGTTTCTTCAGGTCCAAAATCTCCAGCTGATTATCTAGTTTAGTGAATTCTCTAAGCTCATTGAAAGATTCTTCCAGTTCTTTGAGTTGTCTTTTAAGTACACTTGCACGTCTTCAGCTATCACAGATTCTGCTTCGGCTAGTGCCTCCTCATATGTCTCTTCTTGAATAGGCCTCATTTCACGTCCGGATGATTCTTCTTTGGGTGGATAATTTTTCAATGGCATATACCCTAGGGATGCTTTTTTAGGTGATACGTTGCCATAGTGTCCAAAAGTATGACGTCTTAATGTTTTTTTCGGTGTTGATGCCGAGGCTCCCATTTGAAAGCGCCCGACAATAGATACTTCCGTTTTTAGTCTTTCTATCTCGAGCAGATACTCTTGTTTGCTTTTATCCATCTCTTTTAGCTTAATTGCCTGCTTTTTGAGCCGAGTTTCGAGATCGCGAGTCAAGTTCTGATATCCTTGAAGTGTCTCTTCTGTAGCTGACAAGATGTTTACTTTCGTTTTATTTTTGACAGTTTTAGTGCTTTGGGCGAATTCTGGTGTAGATCTAGTCTCCTCCTCTGCAGCTAAAGTAACATTCCCGATAATCAATGATTTGGCATTACCGCCAAGAGCCTGTGAGAGCAGTCTAGTCAATTTCGAATCGCGATAACTGATAAACTCCTTCCCCTCGCTTAGTTGCCTTATCACATTTCCTAATACTGACAAAGATTTGTTTATGTTAGCCCCCTCTTTAAGACGCTCACCAGCAGCTTTCGTCAGAGAAACTCTCTCAGAACCAGCTAAGTCCATTAAGTTAAGGTAGCTTATATGTACAGGTCCATCTTTCTGATTGGCATCTTTCGACTCCAGAATAATCCGGAAAATCGTGTGTGATCGAGATGACCTCTCATTCATGCGAGTAGCTGCAACTCGTCTGATCTTATTGCCCTGCATCATGTTCTCCATAACTTTATCAACATTGTCTACGACAGCTTCCCTTGCATCAAGCAGCACATTTCCTTTGATATCTTCTCTTATAGTTAAACCCTGATTGCTCTTATCCAGGAGGTCATTGATCTTTTCATTGTAGATTTCAATATAACTGCATCTAATCAAGTACCTCTTATCAACCTGGTCTGCCACATGCTGGAATAACTGATTGGATACTAATTGGAAAAGCCCAGGATCTGTTTTATTGCCCAAAATGGTGTGTGTTTTGCCAGAAGATGTTTGGCCATATGCAAATATTGGCATTGAAACCTTCCATGAAGGAATCGACTAAAGGTTTTACTACAGATCCATATACATCTGAATTTGTACATTCCTGCTTAAATACATGGTCGAATATATAAACCTCTCCATGGCGACTACTTTCATCGGCTTCCCATATGCAGTTTACTCTTACGTTCCAAAGACGCTCTAGACCATCGGCTACTTCGCGGTGGATCATTGGTCTGATCTTTGTGGCTACTTTAATATTGTCGGAAGTCATTTTGGAAGCTTGAACTGAAATTTAATTAGAACTAGGGCTATTTCACGGGTTATAAAGAGGGGCACTTTTCATAATCCAGATTTCGTTTTGGCATTCCAGTTCAGCCATTTGATCCTGAAGCTCTTTTATAGTAGAATCATTATGGCATCGTATATCTGAGATTTTAAATGAGTGGTTGACCTCACGTTGGTTACTCTCGTCCATCAGACTCTTTACGTCATTTCTCAGTTTAGATTCAAGTTCTTTTAGGAAGCCAATTTCATCTTGCAGTTCAGCAATGTGTGACATCGTTACATCAGTTTGTGTAGCAGCACTTAAAGAATCTTGCATATCTTCGTACTCAGCGTCAAGCATAGCTTCTAAGTCTGCAACCTTCTTTTTTGACTCAATATTTTGAGCTTCAAGAGATGGTTTAGGGCTCTCTGATCTTCCTAGGTTCTTCAGTTGAGTACGCAGCATCTCTATTTCTGACTCGTATGTTTTTAGTCTTTTTATTATTTTTTTCCAGAAAATCGAGTCTGTATTGCAAGTCGATGAAATTCTTGCGCTTTTTGAGAATTTTTTGAACTCTTTCTATTTCTTCGTTGTACGCATCCGTTACTTGGCGGAGTTCCTGACTGTAACGATCGATTTTAGAATTGGCTTCTGTGAGCTGTTTCTTCAGGTCCAAAATCTCCAGCTGATTATCTAGTTTAGTGAATTCTCTAAGCTCATTGAAAGATTCTTCCAGTTCTTTGCGTTGTCTTTTAAGTACACTTGCACGTCTTCAGCTATCACAGATTCTGCTTCGGCTAGTGCCTCCTCATATGTCTCTTCTTGAATAGGCCTCATTTCACGTCCGGATGATTCTTCTTTGGGTGGATAATTTTTCAATGGCATATACCCTAGGGATGCTTTTTTAGGTGATACGTTGCCATAGTGTCCAAAAGTATGACGTCTTAATGTTTTTTTCGGTGTTGATGCCGAGGCTCCCATTTGAAAGCGCCCGACAATAGATACTTCCGTTTTTAGTCTTTCTATCTCGAGCAGATACTCTTGTTTGCTTTTATCCATCTCTTTTAGCTTAATTGCCTGCTTTTTGAGCCGAGTTTCGAGATCGCGAGTCAAGTTCTGATATCCTTGAAGTGTCTCTTCTGTAGCTGACAAGATGTTTACTTTCGTTTTATTTTTGACAGTTTTAGTGCTTTGGGCGAATTCTGGTGTAGATCTAGTCTCCTCCTCTGCAGCTAAAGTAACATTCCCGATAATCAATGATTTGGCATTACCGCCAAGAGCCTGTGAGAGCAGTCTAGTCAATTTCGAATCGCGATAACTGATAAACTCCTTCCCCTCGCTTAGTTGCCTTATCACATTTCCTAATACTGACAAAGATTTGTTTATGTTAGCCCCCTCTTTAAGACGCTCACCAGCAGCTTTCGTCAGAGAAACTCTCTCAGAACCAGCTAAGTCCATTAAGTTAAGGTAGCTTATATGTACAGGTCCATCTTTCTGATTGGCATCTTTCGACTCCAGAATAATCCGGAAAATCGTGTGTGATCGAGATGACCTCTCATTCATGCGAGTAGCTGCAACTCGTCTGATCTTATTGCCCTGCATCATGTTCTCCATAACTTTATCAACATTGTCTACGACAGCTTCCCTTGCATCAAGCAGCACATTTCCTTTGATATCTTCTCTTATAGTTAAACCCTGATTGCTCTTATCCAGGAGGTCATTGATCTTTTCATTGTAGATTTCAATATAACTGCATCTAATCAAGTACCTCTTATCAACCTGGTCTGCCACATGCTGGAATAACTGATTGGATACTAATTGGAAAAGCCCAGGATCTGTTATTGCCCAAAATGGTGTGTGTTTTGCCAGAAGATGTTTGGCCATATGCAAATATTGTGGCATTGAAACCTTCCATGAAGGAATCGACTAAAGGTTTTACTACAGATCCATATACATCTGAATTTGTACATTCCTGCTTAAATACATGGTCGAATATATAAACCTCTCCATGGCGACTACTTTCATCGGCTTCCCATATGCAGTTTACTCTTACGTTCCAAAGACGCTCTAGACCATCGGCTACTTCGCGGTGGATCATTGGTCTGATCTTTGTGGCTACTTTAATATTGTCGGAAGTCATTTTGGAAGCTTGAACTGAAATTTAATTAGAACTAGGGCTATTTCACGGGTTATAAAGAGGGGCACTTTTCATAATCCAGATTTCGTTTTGGCATTCCAGTTCAGCCATTTGATCCTGAAGCTCTTTTATAGTAGAATCATTATGGCATCGTATATGAGATTTTAAATGAGTGGTTGACCTCACGTTGGTTACTCTCGTCCATCAGACTCTTTACGTCATTTCTCAGTTTAGATTCAAGTTCTTTTAGGAAGCCAATTTCATCTTGCAGTTCAGCAATGTGTGACATCGTTACATCAGTTTGTGTAGCAGCACTTAAAGAATCTTGCATATCTTCGTACTCAGCGTCAAGCATAGCTTCTAAGTCTGCAACCTTCTTTTTTGACTCAATATTTTGAGCTTCAAGAGATGGTTTAGGGCTCTCTGATCTTCCTAGGTTCTTCAGTTGAGTACGCAGCATCTCTATTTCTGACTCGTATGTTTTTAGTCTTTTATTATTTTTTTCCAGAAAATCGAGTCTGTATTGCAAGTCGATGAAATTCTTGCGCTTTTTGAGAATTTTTTTGAACTCTTTCTATTTCTTCGTTGTACGCATCCGTTACTTGGCGGAGTTCCTGACTGTAACGATCGATTTTAGAATTGGCTTCTGTGAGCTGTTTCTTCAGGTCCAAAATCTCCAGCTGATTATCTAGTTTAGTGAATTCTCTAAGCTCATTGAAAGATTCTTCCAGTTCTTTGCGTTGTCTTTTAAGTACACTTGCACGTCTTCAGCTATCACAGATTCTGCTTCGGCTAGTGCCTCCTCATATGTCTCTTCTTGAATAGGCCTCATTTCACGTCCGGATGATTCTTCTTTGGGTGGTAATTTTTCAATGGCATATACCCTAGGGATGCTTTTTTAGGTGATACGTTGCCATAGTGTCCAAAAGTATGACGTCTTAATGTTTTTTTCGGTGTTGATGCCGAGGCTCCCATTTGAAAGCGCCCGACAATAGATACTTCCGTTTTTAGTCTTTCTATCTCGAGCAGATACTCTTGTTTGCTTTTATCCATCTCTTTTAGCTTAATTGCCTGCTTTTTGAGCCGAGTTTCGAGATCGCGAGTCAAGTTCTGATATCCTTGAAGTGTCTCTTCTGTAGCTGACAAGATGTTTACTTTCGTTTTATTTTTGACAGTTTTAGTGCTTTGGGCGAATTCTGGTGTAGATAGTCTCCTCCTCTGCAGCTAAAGTAACATTCCCGATAATCAATGATTTGGCATTACCGCCAAGAGCCTGTGAGAGCAGTCTAGTCAATTTCGAATCGCGATAACTGATAAACTCCTTCCCCTCGCTTAGTTGCCTTATCACATTTCCTAATACTGACAAAGATTTGTTTATGTTAGCCCCCTCTTTAAGACGCTCACCAGCAGCTTTCGTCAGAGAAACTCTCTCAGAACCAGCTAAGTCCATTAAGTTAAGGTAGCTTATATGTACAGGTCCATCTTTCTGATTGGCATCTTTCGACTCCAGAATAATCCGGAAAATCGTGTGTGATCGAGATGACCTCTCATTCATGCGAGTAGCTGCAACTCGTCTGATCTTATTGCCCTGCATCATGTTCTCCATAACTTTATCAACATTGTCTACGACAGCTTCCCTTCCCTGCATCAAGCAGCACATTTCCTTTGATATCTTCTCATAGTTAAACCCTGATTGCTCTTATCCAGGAGGTCATTGATCTTTTCATTGTAGATTTCAATATAACTGCATCTAATCAAGTACCTCTTATCAACCTGGTCTGCCACATGCTGGAATAACTGATTGGATACTAATTGGAAAAGCCCAGGATCTGTTTTATTGCCCAAAATGGTGTGTGTTTTGCCAGAAGATGTTTGGCCATATGCAAATATTGTGGCATTGAAACCTTCCATGAAGGAATCGACTAAAGGTTTTACTACAGATCCATATACATCTGAATTTGTACATTCCTGATTAAATACATGGTCGAATATATAAACCTCTCCATGGCGACTACTTTCATCGGCTTCCCATATGCAGTTTACTCTTACGTTCCAAAGACGCTCTAGACCATCGGCTACTTCGCGGTGGATCATTGGTCTGATCTTTGTGGCTACTTTAATATTGTTGGAAGTCATTTTGGAAGCTTGAACTGAAATTTAATTAGAACTAGGGCTATTTCACGGGTTATAAAGAGGGGCAGATGTATCAGGTTGATACATTCTTTTTTTCCTCCTTTCCAGTATAGAAGATTTTTTTCTCTTGTAGGCTATGAATGCGGTCCGATAGTTTAGTAGAGCTACATTTACAGGGTGACTCAAAATCAAAGAAGAAACAGAATTGTTAAATTTCATATAGACTGTTATTGTTATTACAAAAAGAAGTTGAAGCAGCAGCAAATTCTCACAAATCTATAGATCCATCACTTTCAGCACCCGATTTTTCAACTTGAAAAATGCAGCTCGGTGAAGAATCACAAGGTAACTGTTGTCTATTCAGACAATACTCTTCTAAAAGCAACGCGAAGTTACCTAGTGCCTTACATGAATCGCCTTCATAATTCTTCATTATTGTCAATGGAAAACTGAAATTGTTGATTATTACAGTTTTTAATGCTTCAAATAAACAGATGGTGTTCGTGTTGGAAATCCCACGTCTAATCTCGCAAAACAGGTTATCCACCGGATCTTACTATCAACATCTGAAATGCCATTACTGTTTTTAGCCATGTGTACAACAGGTTTGTACGCATAAGACACTCTTACATGAAAACTGTTTATTGTCTAAAAACGAAAATACCCCATTGAAGATGAGTAATGCAATAAATATAATCCTCGAAACTTGAACTGTAATATGAACATAAAAAAACTAACAAAATGGGCCCATTTAACAACATATTTGGTGTTGATATTCTACAAAAAACAAATACTTTCTCGTATAAGGAAACATACAATAATTAACATTTATCACTTTTCACGAAACAATGTAAGTGCGCTGTGACTTTACATACTTATTACAGATTGTAGTAGAATTTTTTTCATTGTGTATTGTCATGTAACACCTACGTCGTTTTTTTTCTTTAACAACTGCATCAGGATCGAGAACTCTGGGCTGAGAAGTAGACGGCTTACTTTATTCGTCGTTGGTAATTTAGGATTCTTTGCATGGCTGAACGAAGCTCCCTAGGAAGTCTTGGATCTGATAAACGTCCTCTCATACGAAGTTAAATTAGAGTTTGCCTCAGGGGAACAATAAAATTTCGTCGCCTAATGGAACTTTCAGTCCCAGACTGAAAAAAAAAGGAATTTACAGAAGCTGGTTGGATACCAAATAGCACAAGGCCATCTTCTCGTTCTCTAACCAGTATTGTAATTTACACACTTCCGATCTAATGCATTACCCCCCGCCTTCATAGTGTTATAAAAATAATATAGGATCTTATCAGGTTTCTTTGATTCCTCTACTATTTTGTTATCATGCTGCATAGATTGCTATACGAGAACATGTGTATTTGGTTTTGGAAGATACTACTCTAAGGCTGTACAACATAAACTTAGAAGTACCTGGCTGTGTTTCCTTCTTATTTGGAACTACATGTTGGGGTACTTGTTACTTATTTTTACGCTTCCTGCCGACATAGGTCAGTTGGTTGATGCGCAATTCTACATGTAATTCTACTGACGTGAACCAGTCATCTGCTGTGATATTTCTGTTCGTATAGACGAAAGCATTGAGCAGGTAGTGGTGAGTCTTTGCATCATCAGTCCATACTTATTCGGTTTAGTTTTCTTGTAGGCACAGGAAGGACATCGGCCCACGAGCATCTCGTATTTTGTAGGGGACTCACCCGAAATATAACAATTTCGACAGTTCTCTATGAGTGTCTCGAAAATTTCACGTATTTGGAGAAATTTATCGGCATTTCTCGAGTCACAGGGTTATTATTTTCCAAATTGGTTGCCACGGACTTTAGTTCAGGTAAATGCGTAATAATCGACCAGTTGCAGGCGCTCGTTTTGACCAATTGTACATGTTTTTTCCATAGGCATAGCGAGGTCGCCCATAGGAAGTTGTTCAGGTTGATCGATAGCAGCGTCGTCCTCGGCGTAGTCTATAGTGTATTGTTCATCCGTCAACAACGAAAAAATCCATTGTGAAGGAAGTTCAAATCGTACACGCAACTGACATCCTCGGATCAAATTTGACCGCAAAGTCAACAAACCAACAATTGTGATGTTTAAATTAAACTGTGGTTTGAGGTATACGTGCTCATACCGTATGAGAAGTCACGGGACCCCCACCACATAACTGAGAAAGCTCGAATCATCCGACGATATCATTAAAGGATTAATTTCTATATTCTTGAACGAATCTATAAAATCAAAGTGGCTGGGTTTCAATTTACATAGCTCTTTGTATGGTCTTGTTTGCTGATCAACATTTCTAGACATGTTCAATCTGTGCAGCTTCTTCACTTTCATATTAATGTCAATAAGAGCATTTCATCCATTTTTGAATAAATGTGGTTCATCACAAATTGTAGAAATACTCTGAGCATTGACTATAAAATGGAATGGACTTGATCCGTGAGTATTCTCCGAGCAAATCGTCTCAAGTGCGTTTTTGATCGTTGCGCCCTGATTAGAAATAGTGCCAACAACGCACAAACCAAGTCGCTGCTAGTTTGTGATCACATGAACAATAATCGTTTTCAGATCTGGGATTCTTGTATCTTTTACTAGATAATAAGCCACAACCTGCTTATAATTTTTACGAATCCCTCTTATCATGGAAGTAAGGGCATGATTTCTGATAAATCACTTTTTCAGAGTTCTAGTTGATTTTGTTACCTCAGAATTCAAGATTTATTAGCTGAAAATTGTACACTGTGAGCACTGGGATCAGCCCTAAACTTTGTCCAAACCCTGCAATAATCGTAAACACTAAACAAGGGTAGACATATTTCTAGTTTAACTGCCTGAAGATTTTCTCTATGGTTTATACGTAACTCTCCACCTATTATCTCATTTTTGTACATGTTCTGGGAGAACTCAACTTGCTCCCTATAAAATGCAACGTCTTCCTGCACAGGTGGTTCTGGTTAAGTGCCAGCCTGCTTCGGGTTTGTAATTAGTTGTTGCAATTTTCTGATTTCGTCGTCCTTTTTCATAATCCAGATTTCGTTTTGGCATTCCAGTTCAGCCATTTGATCCTGAAGCTCTTTTATAGTAGAATCATTATGGCATCGTATATCTGAGATTTTAAATGAGTGGTTGACCTCACGTTGGTTACTCTCGTCCATCAGACTCTTTACGTCATTTCTCAGTTTAGATTCAAGTTCTTTTAGGAAGCCAATTTCATCTTGCAGTTCAGCAATGTGTGACATCGTTACATCAGTTTGTGCAGCAGCACTTAAAGAATGTTGCATATCTTCGTACTCAGCGTCAAGCATAGCTTCTAAGTCTGCAACCTTCTTTTTTGACTCAATATTTTGAGCTTCAAGAGATGGTTTAGGGCTCTCTGATCTTCCTAGGTTCTTCAGTTGAGTACGCAGCATCTCTATTTCTGACTCGTATGTTTTTAGTCTTTTTATTATTTTTTTCCAGAAAATCGAGTCTGTATTGCAAGTCGATGAAATTCTTGCGCTTTTTGAGAATTTTTTTGAACTCTTTCTATTTCTTCGTTGTACGCATCCGTTACTTGGCGGAGTTCCTGACTGTAACGATCGAATTTAGAATTGGCTTCTGTGAGCTGTTTCTTCAGGTCCAAAATCTCCAGCTGATTATCTAGTTTAGTGAATTCTAAGCTCATTGAAAGATTCTTCCAGTTCTTTGAGTTGTCTTTTAAGTACACTTGCACGTCTTCAGCTATCACAGATTCTGCTTCGGCTAGTGCCTCCTCATATGTCTCTTCTTGAATAGGCCTCATTTCACGTCCGGATGATTCTTCTTTGGGTGGATAATTTTTCAATGGCATATACCCTAGGGATGCTTTTTTAGGTGATACGTTGCCATAGTGTCCAAAAGTATGACGTCTTAATGTTTTTTTCGGTGTTGATGCCGAGGCTCCCATTTGAAAGCGCCCGACAATAGATACTTCCGTTTTTAGTCTTTCTATCTCGAGCAGATACTCTTGTTTGCTTTTATCCATCTCTTTTAGCTTAATTGCCTGCTTTTTGAGCCGAGTTTCGAGATCGCGAGTCAAGTTCTGATATCCTTGAAGTGTCTCTTCTGTAGCTGACAAGATGTTTACTTTCGTTTTATTTTTGACAGTTTTAGTGCTTTGGGCGAATTCTGGTGTAGATCTAGTCTCCTCCTCTGCAGCTAAAGTAACATTCCCGATAATCAATGATTTGGCATTACCGCCAAGAGCCTGTGAGAGCAGTCTAGTCAATTTCGAATCGCGATAACTGATAAACTCCTTCCCCTCGCTTAGTTGCCTTATCACATTTCCTAATACTGACAAAGATTTGTTTATGTTAGCCCCCTCTTTAAGACGCTCACCAGCAGCTTTCGTCAGAGAAACTCTCTCAGAACCAGCTAAGTCCATTAAGTTAAGGTAGCTTATATGTACAGGTCCATCTTTCTGATTGGCATCTTTCGACTCCAGAATAATCCGGAAAATCGTGTGTGATCGAGATGACCTCTCATTCATGCGAGTAGCTGCAACTCGTCTGATCTTATTGCCCTGCATCATGTTCTCCATAACTTTATCAACATTGTCTACGACAGCTTCCCTTGCATCAAGCAGCACATTTCCTTTGATATCTTCTCATAGTTAAACCCTGATTGCTCTTATCCAGGAGGTCATTGATCTTTTCATTGTAGATTTCAATATAACTGCATCTAATCAAGTACCTCTTATCAACCTGGTCTGCCACATGCTGGAATAACTGATTGGATACTAATTGGAAAAGCCCAGGATCTGTTTTATTGCCCAAAATGGTGTGTGTTTTGCCAGAAGATGTTTGGCCATATGCAAATATTGTGGCATTGAAACCTTCCATGAAGGAATCGACTAAAGGTTTTACTACAGATCCATATACATCTGAATTTGTACATTCCTGCTTAAATACATGGTCGAATATATAAACCTCTCCATGGCGACTACTTTCATCGGCTTCCCATATGCAGTTTACTCTTACGTTCCAAAGACGCTCTAGACCATCGGCTACTTCGCGGTGGATCATTGGTCTGATCTTTGTGGCTACTTTAATATTGTCGGAAGTCATTTTGGAAGCTTGAACTGAAATTTAATTAGAACTAGGGCTATTTCACGGGTTATAAAGAGGGGCACTTTTCATAATCCAGATTTCGTTTTGGCATTCCAGTTCAGCCATTTGATCCTGAAGCTCTTTTATAGTAGAATCATTATGGCATCGTATATCTGAGATTTTAAATGAGTGGTTGACCTCACGTTGGTTACTCTCGTCCATCAGACTCTTTACGTCATTTCTCAGTTTAGATTCAAGTTCTTTTAGGAAGCCAATTTCATCTTGCAGTTCAGCAATGTGTGACATCGTTACATCAGTTTGTGTAGCAGCACTTAAAGAATCTTGCATATCTTCGTACTCAGCGTCAAGCATAGCTTCTAAGTCTGCAACCTTCTTTTTTGACTCAATATTTTGAGCTTCAAGAGATGGTTTAGGGCTCTCTGATCTTCCTAGGTTCTTCAGTTGAGTACGCAGCATCTCTATTTCTGACTCGTATGTTTTTAGTCTTTTTATTATTTTTTTCCAGAAAATCGAGTCTGTATTGCAAGTCGATGAAATTCTTGCGCTTTTTGAGAATTTTTTTGAACTCTTTCTATTTCTTCGTTGTACGCATCCGTTACTTGGCGGAGTTCCTGACTGTAACGATCGATTTTAGAATTGGCTTCTGTGAGCTGTTTCTTCAGGTCCAAAATCTCCAGCTGATTATCTAGTTTAGTGAATTCTCTAAGCTCATTGAAAGATTCTTCCAGTTCTTTGCGTTGTCTTTTAAGTACACTTGCACGTCTTCAGCTATCACAGATTCTGCTTCGGCTAGTGCCTCCTCATATGTCTCTTCTTGAATAGGCCTCATTTCACGTCCGGATGATTCTTCTTTGGGTGGATAATTTTTCAATGGCATATACCCTAGGGATGCTTTTTTAGGTGATACGTTGCCATAGTGTCCAAAAGTATGACGTCTTAATGTTTTTTTCGGTGTTGATGCCGAGGCTCCCATTTGAAAGCGCCCGACAATAGATACTTCCGTTTTTAGTCTTTCTATCTCGAGCAGATACTCTTGTTTGCTTTTATCCATCTCTTTTAGCTTAATTGCCTGCTTTTTGAGCCGAGTTTCGAGATCGCGAGTCAAGTTCTGATATCCTTGAAGTGTCTCTTCTGTAGCTGACAAGATGTTTACTTTCGTTTTATTTTTGACAGTTTTAGTGCTTTGGGCGAATTCTGGTGTAGATCTAGTCTCCTCCTCTGCAGCTAAAGTAACATTCCCGATAATCAATGATTTGGCATTACCGCCAAGAGCCTGTGAGAGCAGTCTAGTCAATTTCGAATCGCGATAACTGATAAACTCCTTCCCCTCGCTTAGTTGCCTTATCACATTTCCTAATACTGACAAAGATTTGTTTATGTTAGCCCCCTCTTTAAGACGCTCACCAGCAGCTTTCGTCAGAGAAACTCTCTCAGAACCAGCTAAGTCCATTAAGTTAAGGTAGCTTATATGTACAGGTCCATCTTTCTGATTGGCATCTTTCGACTCCAGAATAATCCGGAAAATCGTGTGTGATCGAGATGACCTCTCATTCATGCGAGTAGCTGCAACTCGTCTGATCTTATTGCCCTGCATCATGTTCTCCATAACTTTATCAACATTGTCTACGACAGCTTCCCTTGCATCAAGCAGCACATTTCCTTTGATATCTTCTCTTATAGTTAAACCCTGATTGCTCTTATCCAGGAGGTCATTGATCTTTTCATTGTAGATTTCAATATAACTGCATCTAATCAAGTACCTCTTATCAACCTGGTCTGCCACATGCTGGAATAACTGATTGGATACTAATTGGAAAAGCCCAGGATCTGTTTTATTGCCCAAAATGGTGTGTGTTTTGCCAGAAGATGTTTGGCCATATGCAAATATTGTGGCATTGAAACCTTCCATGAAGGAATCGACTAAAGGTTTTACTACAGATCCATATACATCTGAATTTGTACATTCCTGCTTAAATACATGGTCGAATATATAAACCTCTCCATGGCGACTACTTTCATCGGCTTCCCATATGCAGTTTACTCTTACGTTCCAAAGACGCTCTAGACCATCGGCTACTTCGCGGTGGATCATTGGTCTGATCTTTGTGGCTACTTTAATATTGTCGGAAGTCATTTTGGAAGCTTGAACTGAAATTTAATTAGAACTAGGGCTATTTCACGGGTTATAAGAGGGGCACTTTTCATAATCCAGATTTCGTTTTGGCATTCCAGTTCAGCCATTTGATCCTGAAGCTCTTTTATAGTAGAATCATTATGGCATCGTATATCTGAGATTTTAAATGAGTGGTTGACCTCACGTTGGTTACTCTCGTCCATCAGACTCTTTACGTCATTTCTCAGTTTAGATTCAAGTTCTTTTAGGAAGCCAATTTCATCTTGCAGTTCAGCAATGTGTGACATCGTTACATCAGTTTGTGTAGCAGCACTTAAAGAATCTTGCATATCTTCGTACTCAGCGTCAAGCATAGCTTCTAAGTCTGCAACCTTCTTTTTTGACTCAATATTTTGAGCTTCAAGAGATGGTTTAGGGCTCTCTGATCTTCCTAGGTTCTTCAGTTGAGTACGCAGCATCTCTATTTCTGACTCGTATGTTTTTAGTCTTTTTATTATTTTTTTCCAGAAAATCGAGTCTGTATTGCAAGTCGATGAAATTCTTGCGCTTTTTGAGAATTTTTTTGAACTCTTTCTATTTCTTCGTTGTACGCATCCGTTACTTGGCGGAGTTCCTGACTGTAACGATCGATTTTAGAATTGGCTTCTGTGAGCTGTTTCTTCAGGTCCAAAATCTCCAGCTGATTATCTAGTTTAGTGAATTCTCTAAGCTCATTGAAAGATTCTTCCAGTTCTTTGCGTTGTCTTTTAAGTACACTTGCACGTCTTCAGCTATCACAGATTCTGCTTCGGCTAGTGCCTCCTCATATGTCTCTTCTTGAATAGGCCTCATTTCACGTCCGGATGATTCTTCTTTGGGTGGATAATTTTTCAATGGCATATACCCTAGGGATGCTTTTTTAGGTGATACGTTGCCATAGTGTCCAAAAGTATGACGTCTTAATGTTTTTTCGGTGTTGATGCCGAGGCTCCCATTTGAAAGCGCCCGACAATAGATACTTCCGTTTTTAGTCTTTCTATCTCGAGCAGATACTCTTGTTTGCTTTTATCCATCTCTTTTAGCTTAATTGCCTGCTTTTTGAGCCGAGTTTCGAGATCGCGAGTCAAGTTCTGATATCCTTGAAGTGTCTCTTCTGTAGCTGACAAGATGTTTACTTTCGTTTTATTTTTGACAGTTTTAGTGCTTTGGGCGAATTCTGGTGTAGATCTAGTCTCCTCCTCTGCAGCTAAAGTAACATTCCCGATAATCAATGATTTGGCATTACCGCCAAGAGCCTGTGAGAGCAGTCTAGTCAATTTCGAATCGCGATAACTGATAAACTCCTTCCCCTCGCTTAGTTGCCTTATCACATTTCCTAATACTGACAAAGATTTGTTTATGTTAGCCCCCTCTTTAAGACGCTCACCAGCAGCTTTCGTCAGAGAAACTCTCTCAGAACCAGCTAAGTCCATTAAGTTAAGGTAGCTTATATGTACAGGTCCATCTTTCTGATTGGCATCTTTCGACTCCAGAATAATCCGGAAAATCGTGTGTGATCGAGATGACCTCTCATTCATGCGAGTAGCTGCAACTCGTCTGATCTTATTGCCCTGCATCATGTTCTCCATAACTTTATCAACATTGTCTACGACAGCTTCCCTTGCATCAAGCAGCACATTTCCTTTGATATCTTCTCATAGTTAAACCCTGATTGCTCTTATCCAGGAGGTCATTGATCTTTTCATTGTAGATTTCAATATAACTGCATCTAATCAAGTACCTCTTATCAACCTGGTCTGCCACATGCTGGAATAACTGATTGGATACTAATTGGAAAAGCCCAGGATCTGTTTTATTGCCCAAAATGGTGTGTGTTTTGCCAGAAGATGTTTCCATGAAGGAATCGACTAAAGGTTTTACTACAGATCCATATACATCTGAATTTGTACATTCCTGATTAAATACATGGTCGAATATATAAACCTCTCCATGGCGACTACTTTCATCGGCTTCCCATATGCAGTTTACTCTTACGTTCCAAAGACGCTCTAGACCATCGGCTACTTCGCGGTGGATCATTGGTCTGATCTTTGTGGCTACTTTAATATTGTTGGAAGTCATTTTGGAAGCTTGAACTGAAATTTAATTAGAACTAGGGCTATTTCACGGGTTATAAAGAGGGGCAGATGTATCAGGTTGATACATTCTTTTTTTCCTCCTTTCCAGTATAGAAGATTTTTTTCTCTTGTAGGCTATGAATGCGGTCCGATAGTTTAGTAGAGCTACATTTACAGGGTGACTCAAAATCAAAGAAGAAACAGAATTGTTAAATTTCATATAGACTGTTATTGTTATTACAAAAAGAAGTTGAAGCAGCAGCAAATTCTCACAAATCTATAGATCCATCACTTTCAGCACCCGATTTTTCAACTTGAAAAATGCAGCTCGGTGAAGAATCACAAGGTAACTGTTGTCTATTCAGACAATACTCTTCTAAAAGCAACGCGAAGTTACCTAGTGCCTTACATGAATCGCCTTCATAATTCTTCATTATTGTCAATGGAAAACTGAAATTGTTGATTATTACAGTTTTTAATGCTTCAAATAAACAGATGGTGTTCGTGTTGGAAATCCCACGTCTAATCTCGCAAAACAGGTTATCCACCGGATCTTACTATCAACATCTGAAATGCCATTACTGTTTTTAGCCATGTGTACAACAGGTTTGTACGCATAAGACACTCTTACATGAAAACTGTTTATTGTCTAAAAACGAAAATACCCCATTGAAGATGAGTAATGCAATAAATATAATCCTCGAAACTTGAACTGTAATATGAACATAAAAAAACTAACAAAATGGGCCATTTAACAACATATTTGGTGTTGATATTCTACAACAAAAACAAATACTTTCTCGTATAAGGAAACATACAATAATTAACATTTATCACTTTTCACGAAACAATGTAAGTGCGCTGTGACTTTACATACTTATTACAGATTGTAGAACATTTTTTTCATTGTGTATTGTCATGTAACACCTACGTCGTTTTTTTTCTTTAACAACTGCATCAGGATCGAGAACTCTGGGCTGAGAAGTAGACGGCTTACTTTATTCGTCGTTGGTAATTTAGGATTCTTTGCATGGCTGAACGAAGCTCCCTAGGAAGTCTTGGATCTGATAAACGTCCTCTCATACGAAGTTAAATTAGAGTTTGCCTCAGGGGAACAATAAAATTTCGTCGCCTAATGGAACTTTCAGTCCCAGACTGAAAAAAAAAGGAATTTACAGAAGCTGGTTGGATACCAAATAGCACAAGGCCATCTTCTCGTTCTCTAACCAGTATTGTAATTTACACACTTCCGATCTAATGCATTACCCCCCGCCTTCATAGTGTTATAAAAATAATATAGGATCTTATCAGGTTTCTTTGATTCCTACTATTTTGTTATCATGCTGCATAGATTGCTATACGAGAACATGTGTATTTGGTTTTGGAAGATACTACTCTAAGGCTGTACAACATAAACTTAGAAGTACCTGGCTGTGTTTCCTTCTTATTTGGAACTACATGTTGGGGTACTTGTTACTTATTTTTACGCTTCCTGCCGACATAGGTCAGTTGGTTGATGCGCAATTCTACATGTAATTCTACTGACGTGAACCAGTCATCTGCTGTGATATTTCTGTTCGTATAGACGAAAGCATTGAGCAGGTAGTGGTGAGTCTTTGCATCATCAGTCCATACTTATTCGGTTTAGTTTTCTTGTAGGCACAGGAAGGACATCGGCCCACGAGCATCTCGTATTTTGTAGGGGACTCACCCGAAATATAACAATTTCGACAGTTCTCTATGAGTGTCTCGAAAATTTCACGTATTTGGAGAAATTTATCGGCATTTCTCGAGTCACAGGGTTATTATTTTCCAAATTGGTTGCCACGGACTTTAGTTCAGGTAAATGCGTAATAATCGACCAGTTGCAGGCGCTCGTTTTGACCAATTGTACATGTTTTTTCCATAGGCATAGCGAGGTCGCCCATAGGAAGTTGTTCAGGTTGATCGATAGCAGCGTCGTCCTCCGGCGTAGTCTATAGTGTATTGTTCATCCGTCAACAACGAAAAAATCCATTGTGAAGGAAGTTCAAATCGTACACGCAACTGACATCCTCGGATCAAATTTGACCGCAAAGTCAACAAACCAACAATTGTGATGTTTAAATTAAACTGTGGTTTGAGGTATACGTGCTCATACCGTATGAGAAGTCACGGGACCCCCACCACATAACTGAGAAAGCTCGAATCATCCGACGATATCATTAAAGGATTAATTTCTATATTCTTGAACGAATCTATAAAATCAAAGTGGCTGGGTTTCAATTTACATAGCTCTTTGTATGGTCTTGTTTGCTGATCAACATTATATGATTTCTAGACATGTTCAATCTGTGCAGCTTCTTCACTTTCATATTAATGTCAATAAGAGCATTTCATCCATTTTTGAATAAATGTGGTTCATCACAAATTGTAGAAATACTCTGAGCATTGACTATAAAATGGAATGGACTTGATCCGTGAGTATTCTCCGAGCAAATCGTCTCAAGTGCGTTTTTGATCGTTGCGCCCTGATTAGAAATAGTGCCAACAACGCACAAACCAAGTCGCTGCTAGTTTGTGATCACATGAACAATAATCGTTTTCAGATCTGGGATTCTTGTATCTTTTACTAGATAATAAGCCACAACCTGCTTATAATTTTTACGAATCCCTCTTATCATGGAAGTAAGGGCATGATTTCTGATAAATCACTTTTTCAGAGTTCTAGTTGATTTTGTTACCTCAGAATTCAAGATTTATTAGCTGAAAATTGTACACTGTGAGCACTGGGATCAGCCCTAAACTTTGTCCAAACCCTGCAATAATCGTAAACACTAAACAAGGGTAGACATATTTCTAGTTTAACTGCCTGAAGATTTTCTCTATGGTTTATACGTAACTCTCCACCTATTATCTCATTTTTGTACATGTTCTGGGAGAACTCAACTTGCTCCCTATAAAATGCAACGTCTTCCTGCACAGGTGGTTCTGGTTAAGTGCCAGCCTGCTTCGGGTTTGTAATTAGTTGTTGCAATTTTCTGATTTCGTCGTCCTTTTTCATAATCCAGATTTCGTTTTGGCATTCCAGTTCAGCCATTTGATCCTGAAGCTCTTTTATAGTAGAATCATTATGGCATCGTATATCTGAGATTTTAAATGAGTGGTTGACCTCACGTTGGTTACTCTCGTCCATCAGACTCTTTACGTCATTTCTCAGTTTAGATTCAAGTTCTTTTAGGAAGCCAATTTCATCTTGCAGTTCAGCAATGTGTGACATCGTTACATCAGTTTGTGCAGCAGCACTTAAAGAATGTTGC
>CAVLJG010000073.1:0-20852 GCA_963669975.1 Acanthoscelides obtectus
TTTTTTCGATTTTTCGATTTGATTTTTGATTTTGATTTTTGATTTTAATTTCAATTTTCAATTTTTCATTTTTCATTTTTCATTTTCATTTTTCATTTTTCATTCTTCAGATTTCAGTTTTCATTTTTTTTAGTTTTCAGTTATCAGTTATTTGTATCTGTTATGTTTTCTTTTATCTGTTACTTTTTATCTGTTATCTGTCTCTTTTATCTGTTATAAGTTATCTGTTATCTGTTATATGTTACCACCTGTTACCTGTTACCACCTTTTACCTGTTATCTGTTATTTTCCATATAGCATTGAAAATATCCTGTATACAATTGTATAACAGACTCAGATTTATGTGAGATGCCGGCAACGTCGCATGTGTTGTTGTTAATACCATACATGGCGTTATAAAATCTTCCATGTAGCAAATTGTATAGCAGACTTAGATTTATATGAGGATCGTCGCATAAATCTAGCTATCACACGACTTGCAAAAAAATGGCGCTTGACACTGACATATGTCAACCGTGTTCGTCTTGGATAGCAGTGGACTATGCTTTCTTCAGTGTATATGTTTTCTGTTTTGTAATGTCAATGTCATTGTCATAGGTAATTTTTTCTAACCTGGAAAATGAAATGTATTTTGTTTAAAATTAAAATTCAATAACTCCTATTGTGAGATGTGTGCATCTACAACATAATGAAAGGAAAAATTAAGATTCTGACAGTTAATTCCTAAATCATAGTAAGGAAATCCGTAAAACTAAAAAAAAAGTAAACATAAACACCTTGAGAAAACTTCTTCCGTATCAAGTGGTTAAAGTGGAGTTTTTAAAACAATTTTTGTTGAAAATAAGGCCGTTAGTTTACAAGCAGGTATGTAACTGAGCGATCCGCTAATGTGTGTGTATCTTGCTTATAAAAATGCTGTATTTAGATATTGCTATTCATATGAGCTACCGTTCTTTGATAGGATATTTTCAGATTGAACTTTTGTCTTATTTTTACTATTTATTGCAGGAGAACAGTTGAACCAGGTCCTGGTGCATACTTATGTAGTTGTCACTTTGTGGATGGGAAAAAAGAAAATAGACCTACATTGTTTAGGTATAATAGGGAGAAGCAATTGAACTTTCCATCGCCAGAAAGAAGAACCCGTAAAAATAACAACAATGTGAAAATTGAACTCTATAATATGTTACTTCAAATTGGGCCCTTTTAAGGGATGTATGTAATAATTATGTGATCTGCAGAAATAAAAATAGTTTCCCAGTAAGGAGCCTACTGTTGATTATTATTTTAATGTAGAGTTCAGTACTCGTATAGGTAACTTTCACTCCCCTGGCAGGCTTAATCTAAGTGATATCACAAATATGTCTATACCAAGTTACGATTATACTGTGCAAGAGTACTTATCTTACAAATTTTGACAAGTAATGGTGTCTGTTGTTTTGACAAGTCTTGGAAGTCACAAGTGCTTAAAGCAGCTACATTCTAAATCGATTTAGATCAAAATAAACAACTGCAGTGGCTGTGAAAGTCTTAGTAATTTTGAAAACTTTGTAGTAGATATGATTATCAATGCTATTTTTCAGCGCTTTGCATATTCCTTCATCTGCTTGATAATATTTGCCAATCGAAGGGATAGATCCTCCTATATAATAGAGAATTCTATAATAATGTAGCACTGTTAGCCAGCTAATAGGTCTACATATTAGATAAATTGAACTGAGGGTCAGACTGAACTCTTACTGAACTTCATAGAAATAGTCACAAACTTCAAACCGTGCACTGACAGAATCTCACACCTAACACAAATGCCTATGTAAAAGTGAGCAATGATTCCATTTGCATTCAAAACATGAAAGTAATCAACAATTTTCATCACTTGTACAGAAATTTGAATGATTACTCTTAGGTGTAGTTAAAGACTAATTAGATCTTCTAATTCTGACAAGTTTGTTTACTTATTTTCCATTTATACATACTACTCAGGTGAGATACTACTACTACAAGGTTTTTACAATATTTATGAGTTTGTTGGTGGTAAAGTTCTTCGTTTGGGAAAAATTCAACAGAAGCAGATGAACAATGCTCGCTTTATGATCTGGAGAAAAATGTGCTATCGCTTTAAAATAAAGTTTCCTCTATTTTTTTTAATGTTGTATGATTATGATCAATCAATTAGAAACATGACATATAATAATAACATCTCAAAAAATTAGACCAGAAGCTTGAAATTATTAAGTACTATAGTTGTTGGACAGTAAGTAATAGTATCGCTTGAAAATCAAATTTTGTAATCTGTTTCCTCTGATTCAATAATGAATTTTTTTGTAATCTATGATTAAGATCAGTCTTAGAAACAGGACAGATGTGAGTATCCTTGAAATTAGACATATAATAATAACATCTTTAAAAACAGAATAGAAATTTGAAATCATCAAGTGCTATGTTTTTGATAAGTAATGGTGTCTGTTGTTTTGACAAGTCTTGGAAGTGACAAGTCCTTAAAGCAGCTACATTCTAAATCGAAGTACATACATTCTGCATTGAGATCAAAATAAACAACTGCAGTGGCTGTGAAAGTCTTAGTAATTTTGAAAACTTTGGTAGTAGATATGATTATCAATGCTATTTTTCAGCGCTTTGCATATTCCTTCACCTGCTTGATAATATGTGCCACTGTTAGCCAGCTAATAGGTCTACATATTTACATAAATTGAACTGAGGGTCAAGACTGAACTCTTACTGAACTTCATAGAAGTAGTCACAAACTTCAAACCGTGCACTGACATAATCTCACACCTAACACAAATGCCTATGTAAAAGTGAGCAATGATTCCATTTGCATTCAAAACATGAAAGTAATCAACAATTTTCATCACTTGTACAGAAATTTGAATGATTACTCTTAGGTGTAGTTAAAGACTAATTAGATCTTCTAATTCTGACAAGTTTGTTTACTTATTTTCCATTTATACATACTACTCAGGTGAGATACTACTACTACAAGGTTTTTACAATATTTATGAGTTTGTTGGTGGTAAATTTCTTCGTTTGGGAAAATTCAACAGAAGCAGATGAACAATGCTCGCTTTATGATCTGGAGAAAAATGTGCTATCGCTTTAAAATAAAGTTTCCTCTATTTTTTTTAATGTTGTATGATTATGATCAATCAATTAGAAACATGACATATAATAATAACATCTCAAAAAATTAGACCAGAAGCTTGAAATTATTAAGTACTATAGTTGTTGGACAAAGTAATAGTATCGCTTGAAAATCAAATTTTGTAATCTGTTTCCTCTGATTCAATAATGAATTTTTTTGTAATCTATGATTAAGATCAGTCTTAGAAACAGGACAGATGTGAGTATCCTTGAAATTAGACATATAATAATAACATCTTTAAAAACAGAATAGAAATTTGAAATCATCAAGTGCTATAGTTTTTTGATAAGTAATGGTGTCTGTTGTTTTGACAAGTCTTGGAAGTGACAAGTCCTTAAAGCAGCTACATTCTAAATCGAAGTACATACATTCTGCATTGAGATCAAAATAAACAACTGCAGTGGCTGTGAAAGTCTTAGTAATTTTGAAAACTTTGGTAGTAGATATGATTATCAATGCTATTTTTCAGCGCTTTGCATATTCCTTCACCTGCTTGATAATATGTGCCACTGTTAGCCAGCTAATAGGTCTACATATTTACATAAATTGAACGAGGGTCAAGACTGAACTCTTACTGAACTTCATAGAAGTGATTGAGTACTTACTTTGCAATAGAAACAAATAACACTGTAACACTTCACAACACTTTCACTATTTGTAGTTGCAATTGCTTGTTCTAAGCTTCTAATTAATCCTTATTAACGGGAGCCTCATTATTAAGATTTCGATAATGTTTACATTCATACATTGTAGGTTAGAAATCGGAGGTGATGCAATCAGACATACGCTTTATATCAATCGGTTAGAAAAGCGGAGCTTTATGCCATATTGTAAAATTATAACATGAATAGGGGCTTACAATCATATTTTTATGTATTTATAAACCGATGATGATTTCAATAAATTGATGAACGTCAAAGAATAATTGCAGCCTTTGGCGGTAGACATCGCAATCTGTAAACAAAAAAACTACTAGATTCATCCGATTTTAATGGCTCTAGTCCGGTCCGTTTAGACAATGGAATATAGAAATTTTGAATCTTTTCGAAAATGTTGATTTTCACGCGCAAAAAAGGACAATTCTATTTGGCGTGATCCAATATTGGATGAAGCGATAGTCATGAAGCCGAAAATGCACGTTTTTGACGTTCCGCTCGCACTCGCTCGCTTTCGTAATACGATCGTATCTACAATACCCCGCCTAACAGGAATCCGGGGATCTGGAGGGGAAATTCAAAATTGAAACGTCAAACTAAAAATGTGTGCATATCTTTGAATTTTGTAATCTGCCGAGTTTAAAAAATGCGATCGGGTAACGTGTCGTATGTCGGTTTAATCAGGAGACTTTGGCCTTTCGTTTTGCGAAAAAAAATCGTAGCCACGTCGCTCCGTAACGCAGGTCCGTATCGACGAAGACAAAGTACGCCGAAAAACGGTTGTCATCGGTACTTTTGAGGCGCTCAAAGTTTACTTTTTCGAAATTTGACGGTAATTCTGACGGTCAGAATCGTTTCGTCAGCTCATTATCGTTATTTTTCGATAGCTGTATAATTTTTACTCGCTCACGTACGGTAGTAATAAGCGAGGACAGAGCCGGATGACAAGGTGACTTTTTCACGCGTCGAAAAGTAGCGTATGTCGAGGAATTTTTAAAAAATCGAAACTTTTCAACGTAAACGAATAATAATGATGAAAATAGTATTAAAAGAGTGTCCGAAGCATGGCTTTCGCACGCAAAAATCGTCAGGTTCGTAGCTCCTTTATCTTCGGAGGAGATAGCTGATATACGGGAAGCAGCGCGCTTTATACGCAAAAAAGTCATTCTTGACGACGTTCGAGGTTCGTTTATTCGAAACGGGTACCGTAAACGAAAAAACGTCTCTCCGCATAATTTGTAGCGCTCGCCGAGATGTACGAAACGCGGCACGCGAAATTCCTTTTCTCTTCGGCATAAGGGAGATATCGTAGTTTTCAAGGCGATTCGTCATTTTTGTCGCTTTTTTTTCGAACGTTTCTAGAAAAAAACCGAGACGCGGAACCGAACAGATTTAGCTAATAGGCACGTATTTTTCGTTTAGCTATCGAACGAGACCGATCTCGAGTCGATATTTCGATAAACGGCGAAACGAGTGTGAAATAACGCCGCGTACCGTCCGGAAAACGGTCGATTTTTCGACTTTACCGGCCGTTTTCGATCCGATCCGTTCCTCTCGCCGCGACGGCTCTCGCCCGCCCGTAAAGCGCCGACCGTCTACTTTCCGAAACGGTACCTCTTTCCTCCGAACGTACCGCGAACCTCCTAAAAAACCGCGAAAAACCGCGTCGACGTCGCGACAATTCCGAACCCCTACCAATACTACCAAAAAACAATCGATCACCGCTTAATATAGTCGACTAGCGCAGTTTTAGCATGCCAACGCTATGCTAAATATTGTCCGTTGATGTCTTTATTTAAAACCACCCGTAGCGCAGTTGCTGGTATGCTAATGCAATGCTAGCGATATACTTTATCCCTATCTCTAATCGTTTTTTATCCTTTGGCATCTTTGATCTGTTATCTCGTATCTGGTATCTGGTGTCTGGTGTCTGGTTTGGTATCTGTTATCGCTTTATCTGGTATCTGGTATCTGTTGTCTGGTATCTGGTGTCTGGTGTCTGGTATCTTGGTATTAGTGCCTGGTATCTGGTGTCTGGTATCTGGTGTCTGGCATCTGGTATCTGGTATCTGGTGTCTGGTATCTGGTATCTGGTATCTGATGTCTGGTATCTGGGTCTGGTCTGGTATCTGGTGTGTGTCTGTATCTGGTGTCTGGTCTGGTGTCTGGTGTCTGGTCTGGTAATTTTTAATTTTTAGATTTTCGTTTTTCGATTTTTCGATTTTTCGATTTTTCGATTTTTCGATTTTTTCGATTTTTCGATTTTTCGATTTTTCGATTTTTTTCGATTTTCGATTTTTCGATTTTTTCGATTTTTTTTTCGATTTTCGATTTTTCGATTTTTCGATTTTTCGATTTTCGATTTTTCGATTTTCGATTTTTCGATTTTTCGATTTTTCGATTCTTCGATTTTTCGATTTTTCGATTTTTCGATTTTTCGATTTTTAGATTTTTAGTTTTAGTTTAGATTTTAGATTTTTAGATTTTTAGATTTTTAGATTTTTATTTTTAGATTTTTAGATTTTTAGTTTTTAGATTTTTAGATTTTTAGATTTTAGATTTTTAGATTTTTAGTTTTAGATTTTTAGATTTTAGATTTTTAGATTTTTAGATTTTTTGATTTTTTGATTTTTTGATTTTTGATTTTGATTTTTTGATTTTTTGATTTTTGATTTTTGATTTTTGATTTTTTGATTTTTTTGATATTTTGATTTTTTGATTTTTGATTTTTTGATTTTTGATTTTTTGATTTTTCGATTTTTCGTTTTTCGATTTTTGATTTTTTGATTTTTGATTTTTGATTTTTTGATTTTTTGATTTTTTGATTTTTTGATTTTTGATTTTTTGATTTTTGATTTTTTGATTTTTTGTTTTGATTTTTTGATTTTTGATTTTTTGATTTTTTGATTTTTGACTTTTTGATTTTTGATTTTTTGATTTTTTGATTTTTTGATTTTTTGATTTTTTTTTTTGATTTTTTTGATTTTTGATTTTTTATTTTCACCTTATTTAAATCTTGACGATTTCCGTTTTCCGTTTTCGTTTTTTGTTTTTGTTTTTCATATTTATTTTTCATTTTTCATTCTTCATATTTCATTTTTCATTTTTCATTTTGCATTTTTCATTATTCATTTTCAACGTCGCATGTGTCACCATAAATAACAACAATGGCATTATAAAATCGTCGATATAGCATTAATGCCCTCTATAAAATTGTATGACAAACTCAGATTTATGTGAGGATCCGGCAACGTCGCATGTGCACCAAAAATAACACACAATGGCATTATAAAATCTTCGCTATAGCATTAATGCCCTCTATAAAATTGTATGACAAACTCCGATTTATGTGAGGATCCGGCAACGTCGCATGTCTAGCTACCGCACTTACAAAAAATGGCGCTTGACACTTGACATATCTCAACCGTGTTCGTCTAAGGATAGCACCTTCTATCTTCAGTGTAAATGTTTTATGATTTGACAGGAATAAAAATTATTTTTACCTTATTTAAATCTGCTGACGATTAATAAGGATACCTCACGATCTTCTTAAAAGATGAAATACGTTATCACGATAGATATACACTGAGGCACTTCGTCTGAACCGAAAAAGTGTAAACACTCGGCACCGGGTATCACTACACAATACACACACTGTTATAAGTACAAAGTTGCTATGTTGTGGATTTCTGCTCTCTTCAGGAATTGATCTTTGGCATTAATAACGTCTTTCAATATATTATCGTATTTAAGCTGATGAACTGCTAAACGTGAAAGAATAATTGCACAATCTGTCAGTAAACATCGGAATCTCGGTAATCATCGCAATCTGTCGGTAAACACCGAAACCTACTCGATTTATAAACGAATAAGGGTATAGTCCGGTACCGTTGTACTATAGAATATAGAAATTTTGAATCTTTCGAAAATGTTGATTTTCACGCGCAAAAAAGGACAATGGTATTCGGCGTGATCCTATATTCGATGAAGCGACCAACATAAAGCCGAAAATGGCACGTTTTTGACGTTCCGCTTGCACGCGCTCGCTTTCGTATACGATCGTGTCTACAATACCCCGCCTAACAGGAATCCGGGGATCTGGAGGGGAAATTCAAAATTGAAACGTCAAACTAAAAATATCTGCATATCTTTGAATTTTGTAATCTGCCGAGTTTAAAAAATGCGATCGGGTAACGTGTAGTATGTCGGTTTAATCAGGAGACTTTGGTCTTTCGTTTTGCGAAAAAAAAACGTAGCTACGTCGCTCCGTAACGCAGGTGCGTATCGACGAAGACAAAGTACGCCGAAAAACGGTTGTCATCGGTACTTTTGAGGCGCTCAAAGTTTACTTTCTCGAAATTTGACGGTAATTCTGACGGTCAGAATCGTTTCGTCAGCTCATTATCGTTATTTTTCGATAGCTGTATAATTTTTACTCGCTCACGTACGGTAGTAATAAGCGAGGACAGAGCCGGATGACAAGGTGATTTTCAGCGTCGAAAAAGTAGCGTGTTGTCGAGGAATTTTTAAAAAATCGAAACTTTTCAACGTAAACGAATAATAATGATGAAAATAGTATTAAAAGAGTGTCCGAAGCATGGACTTTCTCACGCAAAAATCGTCAGGTTCGTAGCTCCTTTATCTTCGGAGGAGATAGCGGATATACGGCGAAGCAGCGCGCTTTATACGCAAAAAAGTCATTCTTGACGACGTTCGAGATTCGTTTACTCGAAACGGGTACCGTAAACGAAAAAACGTCTCTGCGTAATTTGTAGCGCTCGCCGAGATGTACGAAACGCGGCACGCGAAATTCCTTTTCTCTTCGGCATAAGGGAGATATCGTAGTTTTCAAGGCGATTCGTCATTTTTGTCGCTTTTTTTTTTTTCGAAATTTCTAGAAAAAAAAACCGAGACGCGGAACCGAACAGATTTAGCTTATTGGTACGTATTTCTCGTTTAGCTATCGAACGAGACCGATCTCGAGTCGATATTTCGATAAACGGCGACGACGAACGAGTGTGAAATAACGCCGCGTACCGTCCGGAAAACGGTAGATTTTTCGACTTTACCGGCCGTTTTCGATCCGATCCGTCCTCTCGCCGCGACGGCTCTCGCCCGCCCGAAAGCGCCGAGTTTCTAGTTTCCGAAACGGTACTCCTTCCTCCGAACGTTTCGCGAACCGGGAAAAACCGAAAAAACCGCGTCGACGTCGCCCGCCCAAAATTTCTAACGTCACGTGACCTCTTCCTTAAAAACAATCGATCACCGCTTAATATAGTCGACTAGCGCAGTTTCTGGCATGCTAACGCTATGCCAAATATTGTACGTTGATGTGTTTATTTAAACCTCACGTAGCGCAGTTGCTGGTATGCTAATGCAATGCTAGCGATAATATCTCTAATCATTTTTATCCTTTGGCATCTTTGATCTGGTATCTGGAATGGTATCTGGTGTCTGGTATCTGGTATCTGGTATCTGGTATTGGTATCTTTATCTATTTATCGGGTATGGTTCTGGTGTCTGGTATCTGTTGTGGTATCTGGTGTCTGGTATCTGGTGTCTGGTATCTGGTATCTGGTATCGTATCTGGTATCTGGTATCTGGTATCTGGTATCAGGTATCTGATGTTTGTATCTGGTATCTGGTGTCTGGTATCTGGTATCTGGTGTCTGGTATCTGGTGTCTGGTGTCTGGTATCTGGTGTCTGGTATCTGGTATCTGGTATCTGGTATCTCGTATCTGGTGTTTGGTATCTGGTATCTGGTGTCTGGTGTCTGGTATCTGGTATTTGGTATCTTTATCTCTTTATCTGGTATCTGGTTTCTGGTGTCTGGTATCTGGTGTCTGGTATCTGGTGTCTGGTATCTGGTGGCTGGTATCTGGTATCTGGTATCTCGTATCTGGTGTTTGGTATCTGGTATCTGGTATCTGGTGTCTGGTATCTGGTATCTGGTATCTCGTATCTGCTATCTGGTTTCTGGTGTCTGGTATCTGATGTCTGGTATCTGGTATCTGGTGTCTGGTATCTGGTATCTGGTGTCTGGTGTCTGGTGTCTGGTATCTGGTATCTATCTCGTATCTGGTATCTGGTTTCTGGTGTCTGGTATCTGGTGTCTGGTGTCTGGTATCTGGTATTTGGTATCTGTTATCTCTTTATCTGGTATCTGGTTTCTGGTATCTGGTGTCTGGTATCTGGTGTCTGGTGTCTGGTATCTGGTATCTGGTATCTCGTATCTGGTATCTGGTATCAGGTATCTGATGTTTGGTATCTGGTATCTGGTGTCTGGTATCTGATGTCTGGTATCTGGTGTCTGGTGTCTGGTATCTGGTGTCTGGTATCTGGTGTCTGGTATCTGGTGTCTGGCATCTGGTGTCTGGTATCTGGTGTCTGGTATCTGGTGGCTGGTATCTGGTATCTGGTATCTGGTATCTCGTATCTGGTGTTTGGTATCTGGTGTCTGGTATCTGGTATCTGGTATCTGGTATCTCGTATCTCGTTTCTGGTGTCTGGTGTCTGGTATCTGGTATCTGGTGTCTGGTATCTGGTATCTGGTATCTGGTATCTGGTGTCTGGTATCTGGTATCTGGTATCAGGTATCTGATGTTTGGTATCTGGTATCTGGTGTCTGGTATCTGATGTCTGGTATCTGGTGTCTGGTATCTGGTATCTGGTGTCTGGTATCTGGCATCTGGTGTCTGGTATCTGGTGTCTGGTATCTGGTGGCTGGTATCTGGTATCTGGTATCTGGTATCTCGTATCTGGTGTTTGGTATCTGGTATCTGGTGTCTGGTGTCTGGTATCTGGTATCTGGTATCTCGTATCTCGTTTCTGGTGTCTGGTGTCTGGTATCTGGTGTCTGGTGTCTGGTATCTGATGTCTGGTATCTGGTTGTCTGGTATCTGGTATCTGGTATCTGGTGTCTGGTATCTGGTATTTGGTATCTGTTATCTCTTTATCTGGTATCTGGTTTCTGGTGGCTGGTATCTGGTATCTCGTATCTGGTATCTGGTATCTGGTATCTCGTATCTGGTATCTGGTTTCTGGTGTCTGGTATCTGATGTCTGGTATCCGGTATCCGGTGTCTGGTATCTGGTATCTGGTGTCTGGTATCTGATGTCTGGTATCTGGTATCCGGTATCTGGTGTCTGGCATCTGGTATCTGGTATCTGATGTCTGGTATCTGGTGTCTGGTATCTGGTATCTGGTGTCTGGTATCTGGTATTTGGTATCTGTTATCTCTTTATCTGGTATCTGGTTCTGGTGGCTGGTATCTGGTATCTCGTATCTGGTGTTTGGTATCTGGTATCTGGTGTCTGGTATCTGGTATCTGGTATCTCGTATCTGGTATCTGGTTTCTGGTGTCTGGTATCTGGTGTCTGGTATCTGGTGTCTGGTATCTGGTGGCTGGTATCTGGTATCTGGTATCTCGTATCTGGTGTTTGGTATCTGGTATCTGGTATCTGGTGTCTGGTATCTGGTATCTGGTATCTCGTATCTGCTATCTGGTTTCTGGTGTCTGGTATCTGATGTCTGGTATCTGGTATCTGGTGTCTGGTATCTGGTATCTGGTGTCTGGTGTCTGGTGTCTGGTATCTGGTATCTCGTATCTGGTATCTGGTTTCTGGTGTCTGGTATCTGGTGTCTGGTGTCTGGTATCTGGTATTTGGTATCTGTTATCTCTTTATCTGGTATCTGGTTTCTGGTATCTGGTGTCTGGTATCTGGTGTCTGGTGTCTGGTATCTGGTATCTGGTATCTCGTATCTGGTATCTGGTATCTGGTATCAGGTATCTGATGTTTGGTATCTGGTATCTGGTGTCTGGTATCTGATGTCTGGTATCTGGTGTCTGGTGTCTGGTATCTGGTGTCTGGTATCTGGTGTCTGGTATCTGGTGTCTGGCATCTGGTGTCTGGTATCTGGTGTCTGGTATCTGGTGGCTGGATCTGGTATCTGGTATCTCGTATCTGGTGTTTGGTATCTGGTGTCTGGTATCTGGTATCTGGTATCTGGTATCTCGTATCTCGTTTCTGGTGTCTGGTATCTGGTATCTGGTATCTCGTATCTGGTGTTTGGTATCTGGTATCTGGTGTCTGGTGTCTGGTATCTGGTATCTGGTATCTCGTATCTCGTTTCTGGTGTCTGGTGTCTGGTGTCTGGTGTCTGGTATCTGATGTCTGGTATCTGGTGTCTGGTATCTGGTATCTGGTATCTGGTATCTGGTGTCTGGTATCTGGTATTGTATTTGGTATCTGTTATCTCTTTATCTGGTTTCTGGTGGCTGGTATCTGGTATCTCGTATCTGGTATCTGGTATCTGGTATCTCGTATCTGGTATCTGGTTTCTGGTGTCTGGTATCTGATGTCTGGTATCCGGTATCCGGTGTCTGGTATCTGGTATCTGGTGTCTGGTATCTGATGTCTGGTATCTGGTATCCGGTATCTGGTGTCTGGCATCTGGTATCTGGTATCTGATGTCTGGTATCTGGTGTCTGGTATCTGGTATCTGGTATCTGGTGTCTGGTATCTGGTATTTGGTATCTGTTATCTTTATCTGGTATCTGGTTTCTGGTGGCTGGTATCTGGTATCTCGTATCTGGTGTTTGGTATCTGGTATCTGGTGTCTGGTATCTGGTATCTGGTATCTCGTATCTGGTATCTGGTTTCTGGTATCTGATGTCTGGTATCTGGTATCTGGTGTCTGGTGTCTGGTATCTGGTATCTGGTGTCTGGTATCTGGTGTCTGGTATCTGGTATCTGGTATCTCGTATCTGGTATCTGGTTTCTGGTATCTGATGTCTGGTATCTGGTGTCTGGTGTCTGGTATCTGGTATCTGGTATCTGGTGTCTGGTATCTGGTGTCTAGTATCTGGTTTCTGGTATCTGTTATCTTTTATAAGTTATCAGTTTTCATTTTTCATTTTTCTATTTTAATTTTTAATTTTCTTTTTAATTTTTCTATTTTAATTTTTAATTTCTAATTTTAATTTTTAATTTTTAATTTTTAATTTTTAATTTTTAATTTTAATTTTAATTTTAATTTTTAATTTTTAATTTTATTTTTATTTTAATTTTTAATTTTTAATTTTTATTTTTAATTTTTAATTTTAATTTTTAATTTTTAATTTTTAATTTTTAATTTTTAATTTTTAATTTTTAATTTTTAATTTTAATTTTTAATTTTTAATTTTTATTTTTAATTTTTAATTTTTAATTTTTAATTTTAATTTTTAATTTTTAATTTTTAATTTTAATTTTAATTTTTTCTTTTTAATTTTTAATTTTTAATTTTTAATTTTAATTTTTATTTTCGATTTTCGATTTTTAATTTTTCTTTTTTAATTTTTAATTTTTCGATTTTTCGATTTTTCGATTTTTCGATTTTTCGATTTTTCGATTTTTCGATTTTTCGATTTTCGATTTTTCGATTTTTTTTTCGATTTTCTTTTTTCGATTTTTCGATTTTTCGATTTTTCGATTTTTCGATTTTTCGATTTTTCGATTTTTCGATTTTTCGATTTTCGATTTTTCGATTTTTCGATTTTTCGATTTTTCGATTTTTCGATTTTTCGATTTTCGATTTTTCGATTTTTCGATTTTTCGATTTTTCGTTTTCGATTTTTTTTCGATTTTTCGATTTTTCGATTTTTCGATTTTTCGATTTTTCGTTTTCGATTTTTCGATTTTTCGATTTTTTTTTCGATTTTTCGATTTTTCGATTTTCGATTTTTCGATTTTTCGATTTTTCGATTTTTCGATTTTTCGATTTGATTTTTTGATTTTTGATTTTTGATTTTTGATTTTCAATTTTCAATTTTCTTTTCATTTTTCATTTTTCATTCTTCAGATTTCAGTTTTCATTTTTTAGTTTTCAGTTATCAGTTATTTGTTATCTGTTTTCTTTTATCTGTTACTTTTTATCTGTTATCTGTCATCTTTTATCTGTTATAAGTTATCTGTTATCTGTTATATGTTACCACCTGTTACCTGTTACCACCTTTTACCTGTTATCTGTTATTTTCCATATAGCATTGAAAATATCCTGTATACAATTGTATAACAGACTCAGATTTATGTGAGATGCCGGCAACGTCGCATGTGTTGTTGTTAATACCATACATGGCGTTATAAAATCTTCCATGTAGCAAATTGTATAGCAGACTTAGATTTATATGAGGATCGTCGCATAAATCTAGCTATAACACGACTTGCAAAAAAATGGCGCTTGACACTGACATATGTCAACCGTGTTCGTCTATGGATAGCAGTGGACTATGCTTTCTTCAGTGTATATGTTTTCTGTTTTGTAATGTCAATGTCATTGTCATAGGTAATTTTTTCTAACCTGGAAAATGAAATGTATTTTGTTTAAAATTAAAATTCAATAACTCCTATTGTGAGATGTGTGCATCTACAACATAATGAAAGGAAAAATTAAGATTCTGAAAGTTAATTCCTAAATATCATAGTAAGGAAATCCGTAAAACTAAAAAAAAAGTAAACATAAACACCTTGAGAAAACTTCTTCCGTATCAAGTGGTTAAAGTGGAGTTTTAAAACAATTTTTGTTGAAAATAAGGCCGTTAGTTTACAAGCAGGTATGTAACTGAGCGATCCGCTAATGTGTGTGTATCTTGCTTATAAAAAATGCTGTATTTAGATATTGCTTTACATGAGCTACCGTTCTTTGATAGGATATTTTCAAATTGAACTTTTGTCTTATTTTTACTATTTATTGCAGGAGAACAGTTGTTGAACCAGGTCCTGGTGCATACTTATGTAGTTGTCACTTTGTGGATGGGAAAAAAGAAAATAGACCTACATTGTTTAGGTATAATAGGGAGAAGCAATTGAACTTTCCATCGCCAGAAAGAAGAACCCGTAAAAATAACAACAATGTGAAAATTGAACTCTATAATATGTTACTTCAAATTGGGCCCTTTTAAGGGATGTATGTAATAATTATGTGATCTGCAGAAATAAAATAGTTTAGATACAACACATGGCATCATAAATTATTTTAATGTAGAGTTCAGTACTCGTATAGGTAACTTTCACTCCCCTGGCAGGCTTAATCTAAGCGATATCACAAATATGTCTATACCAAGTTACGATTATACTGTGCAAGAGTACTTATCTTACAAATTTTGACAAGTAATGGTGTCTGTTGTTTTGACAAGTCTTGGAAGTCACAAGTTCTTAAAGCAGCTACATTCTAAATCGATTTAGATCAAAATAAACAACTGCAGTGGCTGTGAAAGTCTTAGTAATTTTGAAAACTTTGGTAGTAGATATGATTATCAATGCTATTTTTCAGCGCTTTGCATATTCCTTCATCTGCTTGATAATTTGCCAATCGAAGGGATAGATGACAAGTTTGTTTACTTATTTTCCATTTATACATACTACTCAGGTGAGATACTACTACTACAAGGTTTTTACAATATTTATGAGTTTGTTGGTGGTAAAGTTCTTCGTTTGGGAAAAATTCAACAGAAGCAGATGAACAATGCTCGCTTTATGATCTGGAGAAAAATGTGCTATCGCTTAAAATAAAATTTCCTCTATTTTTTTTAATGTTGTATGATTATGATCAATCAATTAGAAACATGACATATAATAATAACATCTCAAAAAATTAGACCAGAAGCTTGAAATTATTAAGTACTATAGTTGTTGGACAGTAAGTAATAGTATCGCTTGAAAATCAAATTTTGTAATCTGTTTCCTCTGATTCAATAATGAATTTTTCTGTAATCTATGATTAAGATCAGTCTTAGAAACAGGACAGATGTGAGTATCCTTGAAATTAGACATATAATAATAACATCTTTAAAAACAGAATAGAAATTTGAAATCATCAAGTGCTATAGTTTTTTGACAAGTAATGGTGTCTGTTGTTTTGACAAGTCTTGGAAGTGACAAGTCCTTAAAGCAGCTACATTCTAAATCGAAGTACATACATTCTGCATTGAGATCAAAATAAACAACTGCAGTGGCTGTGAAAGTCTTAGTAATTTTGAAAACTTTGGTAGTAGATATGATTATCAATGCTATTTTTCAGCGCTTTGCATATTCCTTCATCTGCTTGATAATATGTGCCACTGTTAGCCAGCTAATAGGTCTACATATTTAGACATTGAACTGAGGGTCAAGACTGAACTCTTACTGAACTTCATAGAAGTGACTGACTACTTACGTTTGCAATAGAAACACATAAACTGTAAACACTTCACACAACACTTTCACTATTTGTAGCTGCGATTGCTTGTTCTAAGCTTCTAATTAATCCTTATTAACGGGAGCCTCATTATTAAGATTTCGATAATGTTTACATTCATACATTGTAGGTTAGAAATCGGAGTGATGCAATCAGACATACGCTTTATATCAATCGGTTGGAAAAGCGGAGCTTTATGCCATATTGTAAAATTATAACATGAATAGGGGCTTACAATCATATTTTTATCGTATTTATAAACCGATGATGATTTCAATAAATTGATGAACGTCAAAGAATAATTGCAGCCTTTGGCGGTAGACATCGCAATCTGTAAACATAAAAAACTACTAGATTCATCCGATTTTAATGGCTCTAGTCCGGTCCGTTTAGACAATGGAATATAGAAATTTTGAATCTTTTCGAAAATGTTGATTTTCACGCGAAAAAAGGACAATTCTATTTGGCGTGATCCAATATTGGATGAAGCGATAGTCATGAAGCCGAAAATGGCACGTTTTTGACGTTCCGCTCGCACTCGCTCGCTTTCGTAATACGATCGTATCTACAATACCCCGCCTAACAGGAATCCGGGGATCTGGAGGGGAAATTCAAAATTGAAACGTCAAACTAAAAATGTGTGCATATCTTTGAATTTTGTAATCTGCCGAGTTTAAAAAATGCGATCGGGTAACGTGTCGTATGTCGGTTTAATCAGGAGACTTTGGTCTTTCGTTTTGCGAAAAAAAATCGTAGCTACGTCGCTCCGTAACGCAGGTCCGTATCGACGAAGACAAAGTACGCCGAAAAACGGTTGTCATCGGTACTTTTGAGGCGCTCAAAGTTTACTTTTTCGAAATTTGACGGTAATTCTGACGGTCAGAATCGTTTCGTCAGCTCATTATCGTTATTTTTCGATAGCTGTATAATTTTTACTCGCTCACGTACGGTAGTAATAAGCGAGGACAGAGCCGGATGACAAGGTGACTTTTTCACGCGTCGAAAAGTAGCGTATTGTCGAGGAATTTTTAAAAAATCGAAACTTTTCAACGTAAACGAATAATAATGATGAAAATAGTATTAAAAGAGTGTCCGAAGCATGGCTTTCTCACGCAAAAATCGTCAGGTTCGTAGCTCCTTTATCTTCGGAGGAGATAGCTGATATACGGCGAAGCAGCGCGCTTTATACGCAAAAAAGTCATTCTTGACGACGTTCGAGGTTCGTTTATTCGAAACGGGTACCGTAAACGAAAAAACGTCTCTCCGCGTAATTTGTAGCGCTCGCCGAGATGTACGAAACGCACGCGCGAAATTCCTTTTCTCTTCGGCATAAGGGAGATATCGTAGTTTTCAAGGCGATTCGTCGTTTTTGTCGTTTTTTTTAACATTTCTAGAAAAAAAACCGAGACGCGGAACCGAACAGATTTAGCTATGGCACGTATTTTCGTTTAGCTATCGAACGAGACCGATCTCGAGTCGATATTTCGATAAACGGCGAAACCAGTGTGAAATAACGCCGCGTACCGTCCGAAAAACGGTCGATTTTTCGACTTTACCGGCCGTTTTCGATCCGATCCGTTCTCTCGCCGCGACGGCTCTCGCCCGCCCGTAAAGCGCCGAGTTTCTACTTTCCGAAACGGTACCTCTTTCCTTCCGGGCGTTTCGCGAACCTCCTAAAAAACAAACCGAAAAAACCGCGTCGACGTCGCCCGCCCAAAATTTCTAACGTCACGTGACCTCTTCCTTAAAACAATCGATCACCGCTTAATATAGTCGACTAGCGCAGTTTCTGGCATGCTAACGCTATGCCAAATATTGTACGTTGATGTCTTTATTTAAAACCTCACGTAGCGCAGTTGCTGGTATGCTAATGCAATGCTAGCGATATATACTTTATCCCTATCTCTAATCATTTTCTATCCTTTGACATGTTTGATCTGGTATCTGGTCTCTGATGTCTGGTGTCTGGTATCTGGTGTCTGGTATCTGGTATCTGGTGTCTGGTGTCTGGTATCTGGTATCTGGCTCTGGTGTCTGGTGTCTGTATCTGGCGTCTGGTATCTGGTATCTGATGTGTGGTGTCTGGTGTCTGGTATCTGGTATCTGATGTCTGGTATCTGGTGTCTGGTATCTGGTATCTGGTGTCTGGTATCTGGTGTCTGGCATCTGGTATCTGGTATCTGGTGTCTGGTATCTGATGTCTGGTATCAGGTATCTGGTATTGGTGGTATCTGGTGTCTGGCATCTGGTATCTGGTATCTGGTGTGTGGATCTGGTATCTGGTATCCGGTGTCTGGGCCTGGTGTCTGGCATCTGGTATCTGCTATCTGGTGTCTGGTATCTGGTGTCTGGTATCTGGTATCTGGAATCTGGTATCTGGTGTCTGGTATCTGGTATCTGGTATCTGGTATTTGGTATCTGTTATCTCTTTATCTGGTATCTGGTTTCTGGTGTCTGGTATCTGGTATCTGGTGTCTGGTATCAGGTATCTGATGTTTGGTATCTGGTATCTGGTATCAGGTATCTGATGTTTGGTATCTGGTATCTGGTGTCTGGTATCTGATGTCTGGTATCTGGTGTCTGGTATCTGGTATCTCGTATCTGGTGTCTGGTATCTGGTGTCTGGTATCTGATGTCTGGTATCTGGTGTCTGGTGTCTGGTATCTGGTGTCTGGTGTCTGGTATCTGGTATCTGGTATCTCGTATCTGGTATCTGGTTTCTGGTATCTGATGTCTGGTATCTGGTGTCTGGTGTCTGGTATCTGGTATCTGGTGTCTGGTATCTGGTGTCTAGTATCTGGTTTCTGGTATCTGTTATCTTTTATAAGTTATCAGTTTTCATTTTTCATTTTTCTATTTAATTTTTAATTTTTCATTTTTAATTTTTCTATTTTAATTTTTAATTTTTAATTTTTAATTTTTAATTTTTAATTTTTAATTTTAATTTTTAATTTTTAATTTTTAATTTTTAATTTTAATTTTAATTTTTAATTTTTAATTTTTAATTTTTTTTAATTTTTAATTTTTAATTTTAATTTTCAATTTTAATTTCAATTTTCAATTTTTAATTTTTAATTTTTCGATTTTTCGATTTTCGATTTTTCGATTTTTCGATTTTCGATTTTTCGATTTTTCGATTTTTCGATTTTTCGATTTTCGATTTTCGATTTTTCGATTTTTCGATTTTTCGATTTTTCGATTTTTTCGATTTTTCGATTTTTCGATTTCGATTTTTTTTTGATTTTTGATTTTGATTTTGATTTTTGATTTTTAATTTTTAATTTTTAATTTTTTTTAATTTTTAATTTTTAATTTTTAATTTTATTTTTCGATTTTTTTCGATTTTTCGATTTTTCGATTTTTCGATTTTTCGATTTTTCGATTTTCGATTTTTCGATTTTTCGATTTTTCGATTTTTCGATTTTCGATTTTTCGATTTTTCGATTTTTCGATTTTTCGATTTTCGATTTTTCGATTTTTCGATTTTTCGATTTTTCGATTTGATTTTTTGATTTTTGATTTTTGATTTTTGATTTTTGATTTTTGATTTTTGATCTTTGATCTTTGATTTTTGATTTAGATTTTGATTTTTGATTTTTGATTTTGATTTTTTGATTTTTGATTTTGATTTTGATTTTTGATTTTTGATTTTTGATTTTGATTTTTGATTTTTGATTTTTGATTTTTAATTTTCAATTTTTCATTTTTCATTTTTCATTTTTCATTCTTCAGATTTCAGTTTCATTTTTAGTTTTCAGTTATCAGTTATTTGTTGTCTGTTACCTGTTTTCTTCTATCTGTTACTTTTTATCTGATCTGTCATATTTTATCTTTTATCTGTTATAAGTTATCTGTTATCTGTTATATGTTACCACCTGTTACCTTACCCCTTTTACCTGTTATCTGTTGTCTATTATCTTCCATATAGCATTGAAAATATCTGTTACAATTGTATAACAGACTCAGATTTATGTGAGATGCCGGCAACGTCGCATGTGTTGTTGTTAATACCATACATGGCGTTATAAATCTTCCATGTAGCAAATTGTATAGCAGACTTAGATTTATATGAGGATCGTCGCATAAATCTAGCTATAACACGACTTGCAAAAAAATGGCGCTTGACACTGACATATGTCAACCGTGTTCGTCTATGGATAGCAGTGGACTATGCTTTCTTCAGTGTATATGTTTTCTGTTTTGTAATGTCAATGTCATTGTCATAGGTAATTTTTTCTAACCTGGAAAATGAAATGTTTTTGTTTAAATTAATAATCATAACTCCTATGTGAGATGTGTGCATCTACAACATAATGAAAGGAAAAATTAAGATTCTGAAAGTTAATTCCTAAATATCATAGTAAGGAAATCCGTTAAAACTATCAAAAAAGTAAACATAAACACCTTGAGAAAAACTTCTTCCGTATCAGTGGTGAAGTGGAGTTTAAAAACAATTTTTGTTGAAAATAAGGCCGTTAGTTTACAAGCAGGTATGTAACTGAGCGATCCGCTAATTGTGGTTATCTTGCTTATCAAAAATGCTGTATTTAGATATCATTGCTATTCAAATTGAACTTTTGTCTTATTGCAGGAGAACAGTTGAACCAGGTCCTGGTGCATACTTATGTAGTTGTCATTTTGTGGATAGGAAAAAAAAAAATTGACCTACATTGTTTAGGGGAGAAGCAATTGAACTTTCCATTGTCAGAAAGAAGAGAGAACCCGTAAAGAGACCATTGATAAACCTTTTAATATGTCAACAATGTGAAAATTGAACTCTATAATATGTTACTTCAAATTGGACCCTTTTAAGGGA
>CAVLJG010000074.1:0-20833 GCA_963669975.1 Acanthoscelides obtectus
GCTATAATACAAGATACGCTAATGATATATCATTACCGCAATCTAGGATCGCCATGACACAACACAACAAGATTAATGTGTCGCTTACAATAACTTTGTTAGATATCAATAAGCGGTCCAATATTGAGAGAGTCTAACAAACGTTCTCTAGGTTTGTCAAAAACTATTTGTTAAAAACTGCTTCTATACTGTAAGTGAATATTTAAGTGCATGTGATCCTAGTGATCATTGATCGTGTGTAGAGCAAGAAGACAGACTCTGCTATAAACTTATCTAGTTTGTGACTTCAACATATATCTCTATGTATAGGTGGTCAATAATCGTATGGTATGGTATGGTATGGTATTATATTATTATTATTATTATATTATTATTATAATTATTATTATTATTATATTATTATTATTATTATATTATTATTATTTATTATATTATTATTATTATATTATTATTATATTATTATTATTTTATTATTTTATAATTATATTATATTTTATTATTATTATTATTATATTATTATATATTATTATTATTAATTCTTATTATTATTCTTATTTATTATTATTATTATTATTTATTATTATTATTATATTATTCTATTTTATTATATATTATTATTATATTTTATTATTATGCTTATTGTTTTATTATTATTATTATTATTATTTTTTTTTTTTTTTTTTTTTTTTTGCCCACAGCGGCTCGGCTACTATGGCCATTAGCCGCTTCCCTCCTGCCCATACGGTCCATTGCCACTTTCACCCAGGGGTAGATCTGGGTGACTCCGATGTCATGTAAGTAGCTCAGATTTCAATACAAAAAAAAAAGACAAGAACAAAAAAAAAATATCTACACATGTAACGCACACACATATTATATCTTATACACAGACATTAATTAACTTCGTCCAGACAAGGACACTAATAAAATAAGTCTACATGATCGTGGATACCAGCATTTAATTACATATCCGACGTTAGTACTTCTTAATCAATCATATCATCAGTTTACGTATATGTATTTAGTAGGATCCTACGTAATTGCACTATTTTCTAAAAGTTTGGTAGATTTAAGAAAATCAAGTGTAGAACCTATGTTGGCAGTAGTGAGAAAGCAACTTTCTAAGTCTAGAGCTAGGTTATGTGCTGTTCTAGCAGCTAGGTATAAAGGACACTTAAACAGTATGCTTCCATGAGAGCAATTTATTACATGTTTCACATCTTGGTGGTGGATTACCTAATAGCATATGGGAGTGAGTAAGAAATGTGTGCCCTATTCTCATTCTCGTAACTACTACTTGTTCTCTACGTGTCATATGTGGAAGGCTCCATTTTTTTATGCTTGGCTTGAACGTTTTCAAAAATTTATTCGAGAGGTTCCATTCTTCCTGCCATGAGTGGAGGACATTTTCCTTCATAGCTTCTTAGCATCTTCTAGCCGAAGTGGTACACCTGTTACGTCCAATAAAATTGCTTGGCGTGCTGTTTGATCAGCCAGTTCATTTCCATGAATTCCAGAGTGCCCTGGGCTCCAGATGAAAGTAACGTGTTTTTTTTCTTGATACAACTTATGGTGGAGACTCAACGTCTTTATGAGGAGAGGATCTGTTGAGTACTTGTGTTTGATAGCCAATATGGCATTGAGAGAGTCGCTGCAGATAAGGTACTTACCTCCTGCTAAACCTTTTATATAGTTAAGAGCCTGAAAGATGGCGAAAAGTTCGGCGAAGTATATAGAACATGACGAGTTTAAAAACTCCATCCACGACAAAATCCTTCAAAGGCTATGGCACAACCAACTCCCTCAGCAGTCTTCGATCCATCAGTATAAATAATCTTGCATGGTTGGTATTTTGCAATAATGTTCAAAAAAGCTCGATTTATAGCCTCATTACAAATTGTCCCTTTTTTGTATCGAGTCATTTCGGTATCGGTCAAAGGTGTTGTTAATGTCCATGGTGGTAGATCAGGTAACATCAAGTTATCCACATCTGGCAGATCGATACCTAGGGCCGCTAGTATTTCATTGACCCGGATTCCAAAGGGGCGGGTGGCGGTTGGTCTGTCATGGAAGAGTTCTCTCCGTTTCCTCATTAAAATGATAGAGTTATTGAGATGCAGAGGCTGTGCTGCAATTTTTATTGCATAGTTGAGGCTAAGTTGCTGTATTCTGTATTTCAGAGGTGGCATTCCAGCTTCACAGTATATTGAATCTGAAGGGCTTGTCCTAAAGGCACCAATACATCGTCTTAGACCATCTCTATGAAGTATTTCCAGTTTCGCAATATGAGACTTACGTGCTGATGCAAACACAATTAGACCATACTCAATTTTCGAAAGGACCAAAGATTGATATAAATTCAGAAGGACTTCCCGACTGGCTCCCCACTGGATGTTAGAGATACATTTGATAATGTTCATGGACTTCTTGCACCTAACAAGGATTTTTCAATCTGAGGACCCCAGTGAAGTTTTTGGTCGAACGTTAGCCCAGAAGATCAAGAGTATCTTTACACTGTATCAGATGTCCATTTAGTGACAGTCGAGGATTAGTGTGTGGAGTTCTCAGCCTACAAAAGTCTATACAGGCCGTTTTTACGGGGGAGAATTGAAAACCGAGACTCTCAGCGGTAGTCGTAAGATGATTTATTGCTGCTTGTAGAGTTTCCTCGATTTCTATTAGGTCCTTTGCAGAGAAGAATATAGTGAGGTCGTCCACATATAGACATTTGCCTATATGAGGTTCAATCGACTCAACAAGGGATTCACAGCTATTATAAAGAGTGTCACACTTAGCGTCGATCCTTGAGGGATGCCGTTTTCCTGTGTATAGGCATGTGAGAGCTCATTTCCTATGCGAACTTTGAACAAACGGTCCTCCATGAAATTTGATATGAGAGTTAATAGGTTGCCTCTGAGTCCCCAAGAGTATAGGGTCTTCAGAATTCCGTGCCTCCATGTTCGATCATATGCCCTTTCTAAATCGAAAGAGACTGCCACCATGTGATTTCGGTTAGCAAAACTTGTCTGAATAGCTGATTCAAAGTAGATTAACTGGTCAATAGTGGATCGGTGACGCCGAAAGCCCATTTGATGATTTGAAAGTAAATTCCGTGCTTCAAGGAACCATACTAATCTCCTATTTGCCATTTTTCAAATATTTGCTTGGGCAACATGTTAAAGATATAGGGCGATAGCTGCCAGGGTTCTTTGGATCTTTATTAGGTTTTATACAGAATGATCACAGCCTCGTGCCATTGTTGGGGGTATATACCCTCTGCCCAAATTTTGTTATAAAGAGTTAGCAAATTCATCTTCCTGTTGCAGGTAAGTGTCTAATCATTTCATAGTGGATAGAATCTGGCCCTGGAGCAGAGTTGTGGACCTCACTTAGTGCACTTTCCATTTCTTCCAACGTGAAAGGCAAGTTATAGCAGATACCCTGTCTCAGTAAAATCAAGGTGTGTGGTTTCCTCTTCAACTTTCTTGGTTAAAAATTTAGGTGAATAGTTGGAAGAATTTGAGTTATCTGGAATTCAAGTGCCAGACATTAACAATCTCTTGATTGTCTGTTATTTTCTTTATCATTGATCAACAGGACAGGTGATGGATAGGGAAGCGTTTTCCCGATAATAATCCAATCTTCTTCCAAATCTCAGAATCGGGAGTAGTTCTAGATATAGTAGATACAATTCCCTCCAGGACGAGTTCTTACTCATCAGAATCAGTTGACGGGCTTTCGCTCTACATTTTTTAAACTTGATAAGATTAGATAGTGTTGGGCATCTTTTGAATTGGGTAAAAGCTTGTTTTTTTCTTCTGTATTGCATGATCAAGTTCGCGGTTCCACCAAGGTACCCTATTGGGACCACGGACTGCACTGGCTGTTTTGGGGATACTACCCTCCGCTGCCTCAATGATGCCATTTGTGATCTCTATTACTGATTCATGTACAGTGCCGTTCATATTGAAAGGATGAATTATGTTGGGTACAAAGACCAATCTGCTTTTTTGTTCCATTTACTGTGTCGAACGGGAGGATGACACTTCACAAAGGTTCTAATTAAAATAGGTAAGTGATCAGAGAAGTTATCCTCCTACCTGCCATTGGAAAGGTGTGCTATTTGTGGGGAACAGATGGTCAAATCAATGGCGCTTAAATTGCAAGAAACGGGTATTTAGATATGTGCCTTCTCCAGTATTCAGTATGACTAGGTTGTTTTCTCAACAAGTTCCTCGATTATTCTGCCTCGGAGATCAATTTTATTGGAACCCCATAGATGATTATGGGAATTGAAGTCGCCCACAAGAAGAAACGAGAGGGTAGTTGGGATAATAAACTTCTTATTTGGTTCCTATCCCAACTAAAGTCGGGTAAGTAGATGTTACATATCGTGAACTTAAAGGGCAAATGCACTTGTACAGCAACTGACTGCAAGGCTGTTTGTAAGGTTACTTCACTAAAAGGTACGTTATCCTTTATAAATATTGCCACACCTCCCTTAGCCCGAGATTGTGAGGCGGCATCCTTTCGTATATAGTTGTAGTTATGCAGGTTGAACACATCTGTATCACGGAGGTGGGTCCTTGTAGGCACAAACAGAAGGAGCTTTATCAACCATTATCGTTTTCAATTCGGGTAATGTGTCTTAGATCCATTTATATTCCACTGGATTATAGAGTCCATTTAGGGGTTTTTGTTTAAAAGTATATATTGTAGTGTGTCTTGTATCAGCTCCTGACTGTATAAGACGGTTGTGTGAATATAAATAAAATGCGTATTTATCTAAGGACGAATATAATTTTCAAATACAATGTATAAACAGATAATAACAACAAAAATGAATATATACATATATATATACACACATATATACAAATACTTTAGAACGTTATAACACAGCTTATGTTGGATCTGATATTTGCTCTAATGATGATTCTATCTGAGAATTCGCAGTTGAGCTTTCTCCAGGTTTGGGTGGCTTACGGCGCTTACCCTTTGGCCAACCCTTTTTCCTTTTAGTTTGACTCAGCTCATCTAGTTGTGATTCAGAAGTATCGGTAAGGCACTAGCTCTTCAGTCCGAATATTGTGTCCTTTCTTTTTTATCTGAAAGTTGTGATGGAGTATCAGAGACAATTGAGGCTGCATCGAGGTCATACTGATCCCGTCGCATAGGCCTTCTTTCTGATGAGGTAGACGGCAGGTATATTGATAAACTGGTCTTAATTACCTCATCTATTGCTTTTTTGACCTGTTGGTCTATAATCGAGCAATATCTGGGATGAGCTCCTGAAGAATTTCTTAGCCGTAGTATTGTCTGACCCAGAGGCTGTTACTTGGGCATACGTTGTATTAGCAGGCATTGCGGCGTAATACTTTCTTTTAGCTTCAATATAGGAAATTTTGTCTGTTGTTCTAATATCTGTATGCTGACTTCTTCCTTCATTTTCGGACAGTTCTTGAATTAGACAAGTGGTCATTCCCACAGTTAACACACTTAAATGGTTCGATGCATTCACTAGGTTGATGTAAATCTTTACCACATAGGCACACTTGTTCATACTTGCAGGTTGAGACATATGTCCAAATTTGTGACATCTGAAGCACCTTACGGGGCTTGGAATAAAGGGGCGTACTGGGAGACAGTAAAATGCAGCTTTTACTGACTTAGGTAACTTGGGTGTTAAACGTTAGAATATGAGAGGTGTTTCAACCAATAAGCCATTTCTTTTTTGAACTATCCTTGAAACTTCAACAACTCCTTCAGATCGAAGTTCATCTAGAATTTCCTCAACTGGTAATTCAATAAATCAGGGCAATAACGACTCCTTTTGAAAAATTTAATGTTCTGTGAGGTGAGACTTTTACATCGAATTCACCAAATTTTTCAAGACGTAACAGTTTTCTTCCTTGTGGCTGGGATGAATGTTTCGACTACAAGGCCCTGCTTTGTCTTTCTGATACTCTTTAACTCTCCTACTAATCCAAATAATGTTTTGTTTATAAGAAAGGGGTTCATTTTATCAAAATTTCCCCCATCTCCTCTTCCCAACACCAAGAACCGGGGAACAATTTCCGCCTTTTCATGGCTGAAGGGGTCGTCGCATTTGGCGGTTGGTCTGCCTGTTGCCACTCCTGTAGCGCCCACATTTAAGGAGGTGAGCACACCTGTTGAATTTTGTGTAGTTCCCATATGCTCAAAATAAGTATTCGCCTCCCCGGCTCCCCACCCTCCACGGAGCCTCATTGGGAGGTTATGCCCATAATCGCCTTCCGCTAGGACATAACCCCAGGGATACCGTTAATGCTAGGAAAAGGAGGTATAGTCCCCACAGGTAGCTCCACCATACATCGAGCATAGCGAACTATTCCCGTCTGGCTTCTACTACCTGTGGAGGCTCGCCCAACCAGCCCTCTGACGGGATGGCACAGCCGATTGACCGACGCTGGGCTAGGCGCGGCCGCCCTTCTAGACTGACCGCCGGACCAAAGTGGCGTGTTGCCCCCCTGACTGGTAGGGCTCAACCACCAGGATTCCATTGGCCAGCTTACGGGTCGCCGGGCACGGCACAAACACCCGGGAAGCTAAGAGGAAGCCCCACGCGCCGCCTCAACGCATGGAGTAAGGAAAGGACAAGGAAAGTCGGAGGGCAGCGGACAGCTGCACAGGATATAAAAAGGAGAAGGATGGGAGAAAGGGGGAAGGAAAAGCCCAGGGTTTGGCAGAATGAATAAGACTACCAAACCCCGAACTCCCTGCCTGGGGCCGTGGGGGCGACGCTCCCCATGTATCTTCCTTGAAACCGGATCAAATATCCAGCTTCAAAAGTAGATACCCCCTGCGGGGATTATATTATTATATATATTATTATTATTATTATTATTATTTTATTATATTATTATATATTATATATATTATTATATTATTATTATTATTATATTATTATTATTATTATTATTATTATTATTATTATTATTTTTTGTTTTTTTTTTTTTTTTTTTTTTTTTTGACGGCGTCAACTTCTCTGGTTATTAGCCGTACTCAATAATATATAATATAATATAAATCTAAAGTATAAAATATATAATCTCTTACATGTCTAAGTGGTAAGTGTCGCATTTTTAAAAAACTAACTACGCAAATTCCAGATATTAATCGAAAAGGATATACTATTGTCATTTACTTTCAGATTCTATTAGCGACAAAAGATAATTTCTGGAAAATGTTACACGACTAAATTTGTCAGGCATATATTCATTAATATTAATTTTTTTTTTTTTGTGGTCATTATCTGCATTTCACGATCTTGTTTGCGTTCACGTAAGTATGGATTTATCCAAATTCTATTGTTGCATGTTTCTTTTAGTTCAAGATGACAATACTAAGCTAAGGTAGGTATGATGCAAAATCATCGTTACATAACATTCATTTAATCTCAGTTGAGAATAAGATACACAAAAATTAAAATGGTTCATTTCCAAAAAGTTCATTAGGTCAGATCTTCCAATAGAAACCAGATACTTTTAAGAATGATATGACGTTTTTCAGTTTTTCTGGTTGTGTGAGACTCTCTGTCAGGTTATCAAATGGTCCATAGATCACTCGATATTGCGACAATATCGGACATGTGCAGATAATGTGGCGTACAGTGAGTGAAGAGTTACATCCAGTGCACAAGGGCGGATCTGTTCCGAGCAAAAGATGTGCATGTGTAAGACGTGTGTGGCCAAAGCGTAAGCGATGTATGCGCACCCATTCCTCTCGTGGCAGTCTGATAGGATGTGGCCATAATCCTACACTAGGTTTTATCTGTCTTAAGTGGGTATCAGTCTTACCCCATGTAATTTGCCAGTGTCGCTGTATACGGTTTATGAGGTACTTTTTATGATCAGACATTTTTATTTCAGGGATGTCGATGTTTTGTTGCGCTGCTGCTTTCGCTGCCATATCAGCAGCTTCATTCCCCTGTATACCAACGTGTCCTGGCAACCACAGAAATTTTACGTTTACCCCTTTATTTAAGAGATGTTTGACAGTTTCAAGACACATCACAGTTAAGGAATCTCGAGATGCATAGTTCATTAGGCCTTGAAGTGCTGAGAGCGAGTCACTAGCTATAATAGCTGTTGTTATGTTATTCGACATGTCACAGTATCGTAGGGCCTGCCAAATAGCATATTGTTCAGCAGTAAATATGGATGCTATTGGTGATAGTGTCCATTGATGTGCAGTTTGATCGACTACTATAGCACAGCCGACACCACTGTCAGTTCGCGATCCATCTGTATAGATAACTGTTGCTGCTGCCGGATATCTAGAAACGATTTCCATAAAACGTGATTTTATGAGTTCAGATGGATGGTCATTCTTAGATAGTGCAGTCAGCTCGAGATTCACATTTATTTTGGGTGACAGCCATGGAGGAGATTCTCTGTGTTTAACATTATAGATAGGGTTACATGATATACCAATTTCCTCGGCATATTCTTTAACTCGGACTCTGAGAGATCTTGTTATTGTGGGGCGACAGATGTAGCTCTCATCCGTACTGAAAATGATAGAAAAGTTTCTATGGAATGGTCGTGTTTGAATCTGTGCAGAATACGATAGTGCAAGTTCTTTACGTCTAATGGATAGAGGTTCAACTCCGGATTCGCAATAGAGGCTAGCTGCTGGAGTTGTACGAAATGCTCCAAGGCAGAGACGTAATGCTTGGTTGTGAACTGTATCAAGTTTTTTAAGCAGTGACGGTCTTGCAGATGAGTAAACAATGCTACCGTAGTCAAGCTTAGATAGAATGATGCTCTTGTATATCCGCAACAGCATCTCAGCTTCTGCTCCGAATCGTGTTGACGACAGGCATTTTATTAGGTTTAGGGCTCTCTTGCACCTGTTGGTAAGATCCTCAATGTGTTCTCTCCATGTCAGTTTACTGTCGAGTGTTAGGCCTAAGAATTTTACAGAAGACACACAGGGTATGCGTTCATTGTTGAGACAGAGGCGTGGATCATAGTGTGGTCGTCTAAGCCTACAGAAATGAAAATTATTATTATTATTATTATTATTTTATTTATTATTATTATTATTAATTATTATTATTATTATTATTATATATTATTATTTATTATTTTTTTTTTTTTTTTTTTTCCCACGGCTTCGACTGATGATGTCATTTGCCGTATCCCTCCTCCACATATAGGACATGTCATTGTCACCCAGGGGTAGATCTGAGTGCATTTTATCACAGGTAATATCAATCATCAATATATATTTAAAGTCTCAATATATTTAATAGGTGGGTTCTTTTCTCACTTTTCAAGTATCACACAGTGTGTGTCTTGGATACTGAATTATATGTTAAGTACTCATCGAGTAGAGAATAGTAGGTAACTGGCATGTACGTTTATTATGCATTATATGTCACATGGTTTTAGTTATTGGTTTATTTGTATAAGCTATTTTATGGAATATCTTATTCAGGGTTTAATAAGTGTATCATCTTACATGTTTATATTTTCAGGAAAACTTGTATTTCTCTTAAGAAGTTAAGGATGTTTATCATGCTACCGGCGTCATTGCCACAGAGCCCACGTTGTAGGCTGTTAATAATGTCAAACGATTGGCGGACTCTAGAATATGTTGGGCATTCCAAGAATATGTGGTCAATTGTTAGCTGAGTTTGGCAGTTTTCGCATTGCGGTGGATCCAGGCCGCGAATGAGATGCATGTGTGTTATGTTGCAATGGCCTATGCGTAATCGTGTAAGCGTCACCTCTTCTCTTCGTGGTAGTGATGGGAGGTGCCATTTTTTAACTGTAGGTTTGTATCTTTTGAGGGTAGTTTCGCATCCATTCCATCTCTCTTGCCATACAGACATCAACTTATTCTTCAGAAAATTTTTCAGGTCTTCCGGGTGGACCAGGTTGTTGGCGTTGACAGTATCGGTTGCTGCTTCACGGGCCAATTCGTTAGCCCTTTCATTACCTGGAATCCCTACATGACCTGGAGACCATATAAAGATAACATATTTCCGATCTGATTCCAGTAAGACAAGCCAATGAAGTATTTCTTGAACCAATGGGTCAAAGGAATTTGTGGCAGATATAGATTGAATGGCACTAAAGGAATCGCTGCAGATTAGGTAAGTACCTGCTTCATTGTGGTTATTTATATATTCCAGTGCTTTAAGCAATGCAAGTTGCTCGGCTCTGAAAACCGAGGTCATGGGATGTAGTTTAAATTTTTGCTCGTGTCCCGTTGATGTATAGGCACATCCAACGCTATCAGCTAACTTTGATCCATCAGTATATATAATTTTTAACGTTTGTGTAACTATTTACAGTGTCATTAAACAATGCAAGAAATAAGGAGCTATTGGTTTCATCCTTCTTGTACCGTGCACACTGCAAGTCCAATACAGGTTTGTTTATTGTCCATGGTGGCGTTGAGCTATGTTTTAGATTATAAACGTCAGGAAGTTCGAGGTCGATGCTATTCAAAATTTCTTGAATCCTTACACCTGAAGGTCGTGTTATGGTAGGTCTGTCCAGGAAGGTTTGGTTGATTGCTTGGTCGTATAGGATGTTGTAGTTGGGATGAGGTGGGTGTGACCAAATCTTTACACTATAATTCATAGTCAACTGCTGGAGCCTTATATCAAGAGGAGGAATACCTGAATCGCAGTATACCGCTGACGAGGGACTTGTTCGAAAAGCTCCGATACATAATCGCAGACATTGGTTATGTATCTGTTCCAAGTGTCGTAGATGAGATTTCCTTGCGGCTCCATAGATGATTAATCCATACTCGATTTTAGACAGAACAAGTGACCGATATAACGAGAGAAGGGTATCCCTGTCAGCACCCCAGTTTATGTTCGATATGCATTTCAAGATGTTCATAGACTTTTTGCATTTCACCATCAGATTATTGACGTGTTCTTTCCAATACAGCTTTCTGTCGAAAGTTAGCCCCAAAAGCTTAACAGTATCATCGATCTGTATTGCGGTGTTTCTCAGTAGCAGGTGAGGATGATTGTGAGCAGTTCGTAGCCGACAAAAATGAATGGCGGTGGTTTTTGATGCTGAGAAGCGGAAACCAATACTTTGAGCTTCTGTAACTAGGCTGTTTATTGCTGCTTGGAGTTTAATCTCGATGTTCGACATATCTTTGTCCGAGTAGAAGATCGTGAGGTCGTCTACGTATAAACATTTTCCAATGTCTGGATCTATTGTACCTATAAGACGGTTTATAGCTATCAGGAATAGCGTTACGCTGATGGTGGAACCCTGAGGTATACCGTTCTCGAGAGTATGCGGCTGAGAGAGGTGTTTGCCGAGCCGGACTTTGAATGTTCGGTTTTCTAGGAACTTGGAAATGAATTTGAGCATATTACCTCGTATACCCCATTCATGTAAGGTGTTGAGTATTCCTCGTCTCCATGTTGTGTCATAAGCTTTTTCTAAGTCAAAGCAAACAGATACCAAATGTTTTCTTTCGGCAAAGGATTGTTGAATAGCCGTGTCTATATGAGCCAATTGATCTAAAGTGGATCTAAACTTTCGGAAACCCATCTGGTAATCCGAAAGTAGACCGTTCGTTTCTAAAAACCAGACCAGTCTTCTATTAATCATCTTTTCGAGGAGTTTACTAATGCAACTAGTGAGTGATATGGGTCGGTAGTTGCTAGGGTTTTTAGGGTCCTTTCCAATTTTTGGAATAGCCACTATGATGGCTTCATGCCATTGCTCAGGGTATATGCCTTCACTCCAAATACGGTTGAATAGTTCCAGGAGTGTAAGCTGTTCGCTTTCAGGAAGATGCTTAAGCATGTCGTAGTGGATGTTGTCTGAACCAGTTGATGAAGAATTAACCTCGTTAAGAGCGTTTTGCAGTTCTAGCAATGTAAAAGGTACGTTGTATACCAATAACGAGTCATCAACTATTTCCAATATATTTTTTTCAGCCTTAGTCTTTTTAGCTACGAAGGCAAGATTATAGCTATCCGAACTGCTTGTCTCTTGGAATTGTGTAGCTAATATATTACAAATGTCTTCATAGTTTGTAATTTCTATATTGTTGACTAGCAGTATAGGGGATGGAGCTTGGAAATGCTTTCCTTGAATACTTCTGATTTTGTGCCAGACTTCCGATGGTGGTGTTTCTTTAGATATATGTGACACGTATTCTTGCCATGATGATTTTTTACTTTTTAAAATTATGCGACGAGCTTCCGCTCTTCTTTTCTTGAATTCAATTAAGTTGTTAGTAGAGAAGTTGCGTTTGAATTCTCTTAAGGCCTTATTTTTTTCTTTGACTGCTTTTCCAATCTTATCGTTCCACCATGGCACTTGCACATTTTTGATGTTACCACTTTTTTTGGGAATACTGAGGTTCGCTGCACTAACTATGGCAGATGTTATAGACTGCACCGAGTCGTGTATGTTATCCTTTAAAAGGAGTTCACCAATATTATTTTGTAAGTATCCCAATTGGCTTTCTTGATGTTCCAGGTTGTATGGAATGTTCTTTCTGGACATTTTGAAGCAAAAGTTATATTTATTGGCACATGGTCGGAGTACAGATGTTCAGGCATAGTTTTCCATTCCAAGGATGATGCCAGACTTGGTGAGCAGATGGACAGATCGATACTACTAAAGCAGTTAGACCTGGAGTTGAGGTAAGTTCCATCTCCTGTATTTAAAATAATCAACTCTGATTCTTCGCAGATTCTTTCGATTATACGACCTCGAACATCAAGTTGTTGTGATCCCCATAGAGGATTGTGTGCATTAAAGTCGCCCACTATGATATATGGAGTAGGCAGTTGAGTAATTATGTTATTAATCTGCTCTTCATTCCAATTGAAATCTGGTAAGTATATATTACATATTGTTATTTTAAATGGAAAAAGCGATTGTGCTGCTACCGCCTGTAGTGGGGTTTGAATGTGTACCTCAGTTGCCTGTAATTCACTTTTTATGAAAATTGCCACGCCTCCTTTAGATCGGTTTGTCGGGATTACGTCTTTCCTGAAACAGTTGAAGCCCCGCAGGTTGAAGTTGGTTTCAGGAGAAAAATGAGTTTCCTGGATACATATGCAAAAGGGTGCCACTTCCGAGACTATCAATTTTAGTTCAGGGTAGTGTGCACAGCATCCGTTCATGTTCCATTGTATTAGTGAAGACATTATGACTAGTTTGTTAAAAGAAACAGTTCGTTAGTTTGTAGTGGAGCTCAAAAGGGGCATATATATACTCGTGGAATAGATAAATAAATAAGCTAATAAATAAATGAATAAATAAATAAATAGCTTAATAAGTAAAATATATAAATAGTCTATAGAAAAAAAAAATAATAGTAGTATAAATAAGATCAGATGTACTCACATATACACACATACATACATACACATACGAACGTAAATATATAATAAAATTTATGTAGAAAATATCACAGGTGGCTATATCTCAATGGTAAGGTCAGTAATTTGACTGGCTTCAGTTTCTTGATCACTTCTTGCGGAGTTGGGAGGCCGCCTGGGTTTCCCTTTCGGCCAGCCTCTTTTCTTTTTAGTAGAAGTTGATGCTTCACTGATATGTGATGATACACTTTCATCGGTATCATCGTCCCTTGTTCGGGTTCTGGTACGCTTCCTTTTTTCGGCTACAGAAGGTTGCGTAGATGTATCAGAAAAATATTGACCGGGAGGTAAGAAGGAATTAGTATTAAAATTATGCTTCTTGGTACTGATTATGTTATCCAGGGTTTCTTTTATTTTACTCTCAATAGACTTAGTTAATTGCGGTAATAACTCTTGTATTATATTATTAATTGACGTACTTGTGGTCGCCGCAATTTCGGAGTAGGATTTTTGAGGAATGGGCCTGATTACTTTTTTCTTTGCTTCTAGATAGCTCAGTTTTTCCATAGTCCTAACTTTTTGAATCGCTATTTCCTCCTTCATCTTAGGGCAAGCTCTTGAATTGGCTGCGTGTTCACCTTCACAATTAACGCAATGCATAGGTGTGTCGCAAGGTGTTGTATCATGTTTGGGTCGTCCGCATATACATATCTCAGAATTTGAGCATCTTTGCGAAGTATGCCCAAACCTCTGACATTTAAAACATCTTAGGGGGTTTGGGAAATAAGGACGCACTTCGAGAGAGTAAAAGGCAGCTTTAACTTTTGAGGGTAGTTTAGGTTTGTCGAAAGTCAATAATAAGTTAGGCGTTTCGACAAGTGAGTCACCTTGTTTACGCATCAAACGTTTAACTTCGACCACACCTTCTGGTTCTAAACCCTCCAATATTTCTTCGGTAGAACTGTTAAGAAAATCTGCACATGTGATTATACCCTTTGAGTAATTGAGTGTACTATGTGGTTTTATTTCAACAATGAATTCGCCTATTTTAGTCACTTTAAGGAGTCTAGACGCTTGATGAGCGGTAACAGTTTCCACTAATAATCCGGTCTTAATTTTCTTAATTGATTTCAATTCGCCAACAATTCCAAATAACAATTTCGACAGCAAGAAGGGGCTAACCTTATCGAAGTTGCCCCCATCGATTCTTTCGACCACCAGGAACCGGGGGATGTTTCCCTCCTTTCCCTGGCTGATCTTGGCCGCTGACGCGGTTGAAATCCCAGTTTTAGGGGTGTTTTGGGTTTTTGCGAGTGAATCCCGATCACTGCCCACTTTTAAGGTAGTGGGTGCACCTGAATCTTGTTTAGGCTGTTCCATAAGATTTTCCAAAAATTTCACCTTCCCGGCTCCCCACCCTCCACGGAGCCTCATTGGGAGGTTATGCCCATAATAGCATCCCGCTAAGGCACAACCCCAGGGATACCGCTAATCCGAAGGAAAGGAAGGTATAGTCCCCCCAGGTAGTTCCACCATACATCGAGAATAGCGAACTATTCCCGTCTGGCTTCTACTACCTGTGGAGGCTCGCCCAACCAGCCCTCTGACGGGATGGCACAGCCGATTGACCGACGCTGGGCTAGGCGCGGCCGCCCTTCTAGACTGACCGCCGGACCAAAGTGGCGTGTTGCCCCCCTGACTGGTAGGGCTCAACCACCAGGATTCCATTGGCCAGCTTACGGGTCGCCGGGCACGGCACAAACACCCGGGAGGCTAAGAGGAAGCTCCACGCGCCGCCTCAACGCATGGGGTAAGGATAGGAGAAGGAAAGTCGGGAGAGCAACAGACAGCTGCACAGGATATAATAAAAGGAGAAAGGATGGGAGAACGAGGGGGGGATAAGCCCAGGGTTTGGCAGAATGAATAAGACTGCCAAACCCCGAACTCCCTGCCTGGGGCCGTGGGGGCGACGCTCCCCATGTATCTTCCTTTGAAACCGGATCAAAGATCCAGCTCCAAAAGTAGATACCCCCTGCGGGGTATTATATTATATTATTATTATTATATTATATTATTATTATTATTATTTTTTTTTTTTTTTTTTTTTTTTTTTTTTTGCTCATAGTCCTCACGTATGGTGGTGTACTATCTTTGAGGGGGAGTTCACCCCAACCAAGGATAGTTTTTACAGAGACAGTGCCTTTCTCACAATATGACACGTTTGTAAGATAACGGCTTTTTGGAATAGTATGTGAAGGCCGTTTGGAAGGTCCAAGGTCTTTAAGCTTGAGGAGACTTGTTTGGTAACAGCCCCTTCCACGGAGATAACAATGGGTACAATCTGCACTTCCCTTAGCTTCCAAATCCTCTTCATTTCAATCGCCAGGTTCTGGTATTTAACAGATTTTTCACGCTCTACCTTGAGGATGTTGTGTGTAAGAGGAATTCCAACCTCAATTATCTGTGCATATTGGTTGCTTTTGTCTATCAGGACAATATCGGGACGGTTAAAGTCTACAGTTTTGTCGGTTAGAAATGGCCGATCCCAATAGAGTATTACATCTTTTGATTCCAGAACTGGCTCAGGCGTGTACTTGTAATATGGCGGAGGAGATTGTACCAAGTTAAGTTTACGAGCTAGCTGTGAATGGATTATTTTTGCAACCTGGTTGTGTCTTCCCAAATAATCGCCAGCTGCCAACGCAGGGCAAGCTCCAGTAATATGTTCGATGGTTTTGCCCGCCTGGTTGCACTTCCTACATTCATCTGGGACGTTGGATTTGAGAATATGTTTTTCATAGTTTTTTGTTTTTATTACTTTGTCCTGGATGGCAGTTATGAACCCTTCCGTTGTTGGATGGAGATATCCCTTTCTCAAATAGGTGAATGACAAAGGTTTATCTATGTTGTCACCTCTCAGTTGGCATGGGTAACGGCCATGGAGAATTTCTCCTCCCAGCATTCTCTCCTCCTAGTATTCGATTCCGAGGCCGTATTTGCTTGAGGTTGCCGAAAGCTCAAAGGGGTAAATGAGTCATCTGCCTCCACTACAGCAGCTATCTTAGGACTTAGATGGTTATTAAAGTAATTTTGTAATTTGGCTATCTGAGACTTGCAGAGTTGTGTTATGTTGAGCAATCCGCGGCCCCCTTGTGCGCGAGGGAGGTACAGCCGTTCGGTTGATGCCTTTGGGTGGTGACAATGGAACTTTGTGAGCTTTACACGAGTGATTCTGTCTAGCTCTTCAAGGTCTGTATTACTACTCCATTTCACAATACCGAACGAATATGTAAGTGAACTTATTGCCCAACTGTTGATTGCTTTGAAAAGATTCTGCGAGTTTAATTTGGTGTTGAGTAGTTTTGTAAGCCGACGGATGTACTTTTCTCTATAGATTGACTTCATGGTAGAATGACACACACCCCTACTTTGGTGCATCCCCAGGTACTTATACGGTTGGTCTTCTGCTAGAGGCGCGATGTTTTCTAAATTTTCTTCCAAAGGAGTTAGGTTACCTTTCCTTATAGTGACAGTGGCGCACTTATCTAACCCAAATTTCATTCCTATATCATTGCTGAATATACTTGTCGTTCGCACTAGAGAAGCAAGATGTTGCCTTGACTCGGCGTATAGTTTGAGGTCATCCATATAGCAGATGGTTGAATCTGGTAGGCTCACTCACATCGAGCCTATACCCGAACTTGGAATTATTCAGCAGTGATGACAGTGGGTTCAGGGCTAGACAGAACCACATCGGGCTAAGAGAATCACCCTGAAATATGCCTCTGCGTATGCGCACGTCTCCTATGTCCTCCGAATTAACTCTTAAAGAGGTTCCCCAGTTTATCATCAGATGGGACAATAGGTTTATGATGCGGATGTCTACTTTATATATATCCAGCACCTTTAAAAGCCAATTATGTGGCACGGAATCAAACGCCTTAGAGTAGTCGATGTAGCAGACATGGAGATTTCTCTTATTTTTACACGCATGCTTCGTAATAACGGAATCAATTATAAGTTTTATATTTTATTATTATTATTATTATTATTATTATTATATTATTATTATTATTATTATTATATTGTTCATTCAATCATCTCCTCTGAGAGGGTTTGATATGCTTAATCCAGGTTTGCACCAGAGGATGTAAGCATTTTGAAGGCAACTACCAATTTTGCAGGTTACAATGTCGAGTTTTCGCCTGCCAGGACCCTACGGACTGTTCTGCATGTCCCCAGTAAAGCGGCTTTCTGAATTTTTTTGTAAACATGTTGGTCAAGGTCTAACTTTTCAAGACTTGTGTGTAACTTCTTAAGGACCTCACCTGTTGCGCCAATAACTATCGGTACAATCGTAACTGTATTCATTCCCCACATCCGCTTTATTTCTTCTGACAGTGGTAGATACTTGTTGATTTTTTCTGAGTAGGTACTTTGAAGGTTGACAGGGAGCGGAACCGCGATATCTATAATGTATGTTATCTTTTGCTCTTTTAACGTTAGCACTATGTCAGGGATGTTATTTGGTATTGTGCGGTCTGTGATTATTTTCCTGTTCCAATACATTTTGTGTGACCCAGTCTCTTTAACTGGGAGGGGCGTGTAGCGATAGTATGGCTCAGTAGGTCCTTCATTGAGATAGCGTTTGACCAGTTCCAAGTAGATTATTTTTGCCACGTCGTTATGTCTTTCTAGATACTGTTTTGGGGCGAGTGTGGAACAGCTTGCGATAATGTGGTCTAGGTTCTCGTCTTTACCTCCACAGATTCTACATTTGATATTGTCTATATTTCTCCATTATTCGCTTTCTGTAGACTTTCGTAGGCAGCACTTGGTCTTGAATAGCCATCACAAACCCCTCTGTCTCCACGAACAGATTACTGGAACGCACCCACTCTTGGGATGCTTTGGTGTCTACTGCCTGGTCTTCAATTCGCGTTCTATAGCGTCCATGTAGTGGCTTGGATTTCCACTTCTCGATCAGTTCGGGGGGTGATGACACCATCGCGGATGGATTGAGAGCTAGGTTGGCTAGGTTCAGTGGGGTAATGCCCTTATCTCTGTTGGCTAGTGCCTGATGCATTCTGCTACTACTCGCCTTTTCCAAGAAGTATGTCCTTAGATTATCAATTTGCTGGTAATGTCTGGACACCATACTGGGGATTCCTCTTCCTCCTTCGCGCCGTGCTAAGTGGAAGCGCTCTATTGCACTTTTAGGATGATGCGCCCTATACCGACGGAATTCTTTCCTGGTACTTATATCTAGGGCTTTCAGCTCAGTATCAGTCCATTTGAGTATACCGAAGGTGTAGGTAAGCGTTGACGCTGCGTAGGCGTTCACTGCAACAGACGTATTTATAGCAGACAATTCTGATTTAAGAATGATCCTTAATCTTCTCAAGTATTCGTCGGTAGATCTTTGCTTCGACATTTTTTGGTCTATGTCTGGTGCCTGGAGGTAGCCTAAGTATTTGTAGCGTTCATCCCTTTGCATATTGATGATCTCCCCTTGCGACCCTCTTACTTTATACCCTTCATGCTCTGTCCACTTACCTTTAGTCATGCAACTTATGCGGCATTTATCTAAACCAAACGTCATTTGCACATCTTTGCTAAATCTGCTCACACAATCCAACAGCGCATGTAGGTGATCCTTCTTCTCTGCAAATAATTTCAGATCATCCATATACCAAAGATGAGATAGTTGTGTACCATCCTCGGCAATCTTTACGCCTTTTTCTTGACTGTTTAACAGCGATGTTAGTGGGCGTAAAGCTAGGCAAAACCATATCGGGCTTAGAGAGTCGCCCTGAAAGATCCCTCGTTTTATACTGACTTCTCCAGCATCTATCTGCGAGTCTGGGGTGTTAAGACAGAGACGCGTTTTCCATTTGGACATTGCATAGGTCAATAGTTTCACGATATGGTTTTCTATGCCATAAAGGTGTAGCACTTCCGTTAACCATGAATGTGGAATACTATCAAATGCTTTCTGATAATCGATGTATGCAGTGAACAAGGGCGACTTCTTTTTTCTGGCACTACCCGTTATTATTTCATCGATTATCAGTTGTTCTTTACATCCTCTTGAGCCCTTCCGACATCCCTTCTGTTCCTCATCCAATAAGTTGTTACGTTCCAAATGATTATGCACTTTGTCAGCCAATATAGCAGTAAGCAGTTTATACGCTGTAGAAAGGCAAGTAATTGGCCTGTATTTTGCGGGATCAGCAGTATATTGTTCAGTTTTTGGGATCAGGTATGTAACTCCTGTTGTTAGAAATTCTGGGATAGTTTCCGGCCTCTCGAGGAATGTTGAGTAGCATTTCGCAAGTTGTTGGTGGGTGGAAGTAAATGCCTTTATCCAGTAATTGTGAACACCATCTGGCCCTGGAGCTCTCCAATTGGAAGTCCTACGTATTGCTTTCACTACATCATCCTTAGTTATGGTCCAAGACAGCATTGCTTGTATGGAAGTTCTAGCCTTCTCTTGCTGATACCAATGCGCTGTTCTGTGTTCTCTGGGGTTGCTCCATATACCGCTCCAGAAGTGTCTTATGTCTTCTGTGTTAGGAAATGATGTTTTTCCTTGTAGTATACGATCTGATTCTTTGCCCACAGATTTATAAAATGCTCTCTGATTTCTATGAAATAGGATGTTTTGTTTACGACGTTGGCTGCTCTTCTTATATCTCTTCACTCTTTGAGATAAGGCTAATAGTCTCTGCTTTAGAAGGTCCAAAACTTCGACTATGGTTGGGTTTTCTTCCGATGTATATCGTCGCATTATTGTGTCCCCTTTCTTTTCACTCTTTGGCTGTATGTCGGTTATTATTATTATTATTATTATTATTATTATTATTATATTATTATTATTATTATTATTATTATTATTATGATATTATTATATTATTTTATTTTATTATTATTATTATTATTATTATTATTATTATTATTATTATATTTTATATATTATATTATTATTATTATTTTATTATTATTATATATTATTATATTATTATTATTATTATTATTATTATTATTTTATACTATTTTACTCCTCTGTCGAAGGTATTAATATTTCCCTCAGGCGGTTAGCCAAAGTAAGGAAATAGATCTGCAGCGGTCTTTTCACCGTATCCGGTTCTCATCTCCTAAAACCCTACGTACTGTCCTACATGTTCCCAGCAGTGCAGCTTTTTGCAGTTGCAAGTATATTTTTGGATGGAGCTGTAGCTTTTCCAGACTCTTGTGTAGTTTCCTTGGTATCTCTCCAGTAGCTCCTATTATAACTGGTATTATAGACACATTGCCCATTTCCCACATGCGTTTGATTTCGTCGGAGAGTGGCAAATACTATTGATTTTTTCCGCATGGGTGGTTTGGATATTAGTGGAAGAGGCACAGCTATGTCTATTATAAACGTCGTTCTTTCTTCTTTTAGTGTGAGCACTATGTCAGGAA
>CAVLJG010000075.1:0-12500 GCA_963669975.1 Acanthoscelides obtectus
GAATATAAATTATCTATATAGCAGCGACGTGAATATTGCAACGGACAATATTATAGTGAGCGGAGGTAAACACCGCGAACAGTTATATTTATATGGGCTCGAAATACGAAACAGTCTGATTGGCCAATTGATAGACCAATAGGAGGGACGACAACGCTAACAAAACCGGGCGTCACGAGAGACGTACCGTCAGTTGGCAACAGCCCGTTCGCTTTAACAGTTCGACGTGCGAGAGAATCTTGAAAAATGACTGGACGCGGTAAAGGTGGTAAAGGATTGGGAAAAGGAGGAGCGAAAAGGCATCGTAAAGTTTTGAGGGATAACATCCAGGGAATTACGAAACCGGCCATAAGAAGATTGGCGCGACGTGGAGGAGTAAAACGTATATCCGGATTGATTTACGAAGAAACTCGAGGAGTGCTCAAAGTCTTTTTAGAGAACGTAATCAGGGATGCAGTCACTTACACCGAGCACGCTAAAAGGAAGACAGTCACTGCAATGGACGTCGTATATGCATTAAAGAGACAAGGACGCACTTTGTACGGATTCGGTGGTTAAACACTCCGCAGCAATTACCACGGTACAGGTTGAACGAAAATACAATACAAAGAAAAAAAAAACGGTTCTTTTCAGAACCACCATATACTCTCGTGAGAAAGAATGGATCTGCCGATTGAACCGCCACATTAATTTTCTATTTTTTTTTATACAAAATAAAAAGAAACACTCACATAAATGAGTTTATCGGAATATGAGAAATTGATCGACTTATACGTTTTGGCTCTTTGAATTACAATAATCGACGATTTCGGTCCCGATATGTCCCATTATCGAGATACCGGCGAATATTAGACGTGAATGCGACGATGAGATGCCTCGATTAAATAATTTAGTTATTGCCACTTCTCGCGCCACAACCGATCCGATATCACCCTGAGAAAATTTTTCCATATACAAATGATAATCCCTTCATTTTCTTATTAAATTACTTGTTGGCCCTGAGAAGGGCCGATTGTATGTTCAGAAGATTTTTTTTTTTAGGCTTTCTTCTCCGTCTTTTTCGGCAAAGAACAGCTTGGATATTAGGGAGAACTCCTCCTTGGGCAATTGTGACGCCTGAAAGCAATTTGTTCAATTCTTCGTCGTTTTCTGATGGCCAATTGCAGATGACGTGGAATAAATACGGGTCTTTTTATTGTCGCGAGCAGCGTTGCCTGCCAATTCCAAAACTTTCAGCGGCCAAGTATTCCATAACGGCCGCTAGATATACGGGAGCTCCGGCACCGACGCGTTCAGCATAATTCCCTTTTCGCAATAACCTGTGGATACGACCGACGGGAAATTGTAGGCCGGCCCTGCTGGATCGGGACTTTGCCGTTCCCTTAACTTTCACCGCCTTTTCCGCGTCCTGACATATTCAATTTGTTAATCTGCTAAACGAACGACGTCGACTATGAACTTGCAAATGCACAACATGATCTCCGCGAACGTTGTATTTATATGAACTAACCGACCAATCGACGCGAACGTTTGCCGGCAAACGCCTGGGGGCGGAGTCTACGGTCGTAACGTCACCTGTCTTAAATACGGCCAGAGAATTGCAGTCGTTCCGTTAGTCGAGCGTTGGTGTCGATTATACTCAGCATCATCTCACAATAAAATGCCACCCAAAACTAGCGGTAAGGCTGCCAAAAAAGCGGGCAAGGCGCAGAAGAATATCTCAAAATCTGACAAGAAAAAGAAGCGCAGGAGGAAGGAAAGTTACGCAATTTACATCTACAAAGTACTGAAGCAGGTACATCCCGATACGGGTATATCCAGCAAAGCGATGAGCATCATGAACAGCTTCGTCAACGATATTTTCGAACGTATCGCTGCGGAAGCTTCCAGATTGGCACATTACAACAAACGTGCCACGATAACTAGCAGAGAAATTCAGACAGCCGTACGACTATTGCTACCGGGAGAATTGGCCAAGCACGCAGTCAGCGAAGGTACCAAAGCCGTCACCAAGTACACCAGTTCAAAATAATATAGACGTTGTATCGCTTCGACGGTTATACGGTTCGAAAAATAAGAACAAAAAAAAAACGGTTCTTTTCAGAACCACTATGTTATGATAAAATGCAAAATGATAATTAGCTGTGGTCGTTATTTTAATCTTTTCATCTATCTCTCTCTCTCTCTCTCTCTCTCTCTCTCTCTCTCTCTCTCTCTATATCTATATATATATATATATATATCTATAATATATATATATATATATATATATATATATATATATATATATATATATGTATAGAAGAAGTCCGTAATATCTGGAAGATGTCACCTGTATCACTGCACTGGGAAACAGTACCGTGATCGTAGGTGATCTAAACGCGAAGTCCACCATTTGGGGCTCAAGAAACAGAAACAGTCACGGCGCTGTTCTGGAAAGACTAATGGATGAACCTGGATATACCATGATAGGTCCGGACGAACCTACAATATACCCCAGCAACGGAGGTAGACCGAACGTCATAGATATGGCGATTCTGAAGGAAATCGACATGCGCACCACCATCGGCGCCATGCAAGAGGGAAGCTCAGACCACAACCCCATCTTTCTTCTCTGTACGGAGATGGGATAACACCTGTGGAACAAAGAACAGTGAAGAGAGTGAATTGCAGCGGTTTAGAACCAGACTGCACTATTCACAAGGACCACTACTACAGATCGAAGCCCCGAAAGCATAGAAGAAGCGGTCACGGACCTAGGAAAGGAGATTAAGGCTGCGTTAGAAGCCGCAACCACCGTGGAAGACATAACGCAACCAAACAGGTTCAGGGACCTACCTGACGAGGTAAATCGCAAGATCACCGAAAGAAACAGAGCCCGAAGAGTAGCCCAGGAGACCAGAAGCCCCACTGACATCATGGTGGCAAACAGACTTATGAGACAGGCACGAGAACGCCTTGAAGCAGCACCATCAGAGGCACCTGGGATAAGAAACTCGACGAACTATCTCCAGCTGACCCAGGAATGTGGAACTTGGCTAAAATCCTCAGAAATAGAAGACAGCCCATCCCCCAATACACAGCGAACAGGGGATGGTGGACACAACCGAAGAGAAGGCGGAAGCTTTTGCTGACAAACCTTCAGAGACAGTGTACTCTCACTACTCACCCCGATGAAGACGAAGACTTCATCGACGAGGTGATGAGAAGATCGAGGAGAGCTGTAACGAGGAGGAAGAGCCATCGAAGACATGCCCTCTCCAGGCGAGGTAAGGGAAATCATCGAAAGACTCAAGGTGAAGAAGGCACCGGGTGTAGACGATATTGGGAACAGAGTCCTGAAGAGACTCCCGAGGAAAGCGATAATGGCAATTACCAACATCGTCAACGCCATACTGAGACACCGGTACTTTCAGATCACTGGAAAGTAGCCGAGGTGATCAACATTCCTAAACCTGGGAAAGACCCAAGGTTCCCCCAAAACTACAGACCCATAAGCCTGTTGACGGCACTGAGCAAGATTGCGGAAAGGGTAATCGAACGAAGACTGAAGAACGAAACCGAAGAACTCCGAGTAGTTCCAGACGAACAGTTCGGATTCCGATGCGGGCATTCAGCAGAGCACCAGGTCCTAAGGCTGGTCGAGATGGCAACGAAATCGTTCCAGACTCGGCGGGCCGTGGGAGCTGTGTTCATGGATGCCGCAAAGGCGTCGACACTGTTTGGCATGACGGACTGATCTACAAGATGGTAGACCACGGATACTCAAAGGGATGATCCAACTGGTGAGTCCTACTTGAAGCACCGAAATTTCCGAATTAGGATCGGTAAAACAACCTCGACGACGAGGACTGTGGAGGCAGGAGTACCGCAGGGAGCGGTTCTACCACCCCTGCTGTATCCAATCTACAGCTCAGACATCCCGAAGACTCCTCAACGCAACTGTATGTGTATGCGGACGATACAGCATATGCGGCAGAAAGTACGAGACCCCGCACATGGTTACGGAATATCTGCAACGAGCGACCACCAACCTAGAGGAATGGTGCATCAAGTGGAAGATCCGCCTCAACCCCGAGAAGACCGAAGCGGTACTGTTCCGAAGAAATCGAAGATTACCTCAGACCAAAATAAAGATGACGACCACCAGAATGGAGAGAGGCTGGAGAAGAGATGAAGAGGTTGAGGTCGACTGGAAAGACTCCAGCACATACCTTGGAGTCAAGATGGACCAGAAACTCACTTGGAAGAACCATGTCGAAGACCGGGTGCAGAAAGTGAAGATGGCACGCTCCAAACTAAGACCCTTAACGGGCAGAAGAAGCAAAGTGTCACTAAAGAATAAGACCATCATGATTCAGATGGTGCTGCTACAAATCATGACTTACGCAGCAGTAGCTTGGGGCTACGTTTCCAAAACGATGAAGAAGAGGCTCCAAGCTCAACAAAACATGGCACTCCGTGAAGCGGTGGACGCACCGTGGTATGTACCTAACAGAGTGCTATATGACGAACTACGACAGTTACCGGTCGTAATCCAGATGAGAGAGAGGGCCAGAAAGTTCTTTGAAAAGAAATGTGCTGATTGAAGCCGCCTTGGATTACGACCAAGAACAATAAGGCGTCATAAAAGACCGAAAAAAGCCAGCTGCACAAGAAGATATTTGGCCCTAGCAGCTGATCAGGCCAAAGAAAAGGGGAGAAGACCGACAATAGTTGTACACCCAAGAGGGAAAGAACAGCCCGTGTACAACGGGTGGACAAAAAGAAGCCTGTCGATTGAGGTGGCCAGAGTCAAGCACGGACTCGGGCTAACCTCAGGAGACGAATGACTTACAAATATGACTGACTGACGACGACTGACTGACTCCAGTCGACGAGGAAAGAGCGAAGGCTCACCAACCTTTAGGAGGGGCTTAGGTCGAAAGCCCCCAGCGCAGGACCCCCAAGAAAAGAGGCCGGCCATAAAGTCGAGAACCGACAGTTGGAAGAAACGTCCACCACGCGCTTCCGCGACGCGTGCGCGATCGAGTCAAATTTCGGGAAAAAGGGGCAAAATTGGGGAAGGGGGGATAGCTCGTTCGGCAGCACACACTCGGGGAATGCGCAAGCGGCCTGAACCACGCAGCGCCACTCCAGGCCTTTGGGCGGGAGTGGGGGGAGGAGCTGATTGCTCTTCCCCCCACTCCTCAAGGGTTTGAGGTTGCCTGGAACAGGGGTGGTGGAGGGACCGCACAGGGTAGGAGGGTGTGTGTGTGTGTGTGTGAAGACCGTAGCAGAAGAAGAAGAAGAAGACGAAGACCGTTTTGTAAAATAACAAAATTAAGTAACACAATTTTTTTTATACATTTATAGCCCATAAGTAACAGCAGACCGAATATATTGCCAACGGAAAATCCTTTTTATTTTGGTATTCTGAGTTTAATTGATGTTAACTGCCCAAAATTGATTACTTATCGTTTATTCCTTTCCCGCGGATCGGTGTATGGTAACTTGTTCTAACAGTTAATAGTATTAACGGAGTGTCATTGTTTTTATTGTTCAACAGCGAAATCAGTCAACATAAGGGTATCCACGATTTCCGAAGGTTAATACAGGGTGTCCGCAAAGTTGGGCTTTTCCTTTTCAGAAACAACTACCCTTGAAATAACAAAGGTAATGCGTAGTGAAACGAGGGCCGACCATGTAAAAAAAATATATAAAGGAAAAAGTACTCACTCTCCAGTTGACCCCATTACGTGTGAACGTAGATTCGTCTGTCACCAATATGCACTTCAAAAAGTCCGGATTATTGTCATGTTGATGCAACAACCACTCACAAAACCGCACTCTTGCTGGAAAATCGTCAGGTTGGACGTTTGCCACACTCTAGTTTGTGATACTCGCACTTCTCTAGCCACGTCTCTAGTGCTTGTTGAGGGATTCTCGTCTACGCGATTCAGTAGTTCTTCCTCAACTAGCACCATTCGTGGTTGTCTAGACCTCCCACTGTGCCCACCTCGATATTCCTCCAAATGGCCCGTATCCCTGACTCTCTGGACCGGGTACACAAATCTGCGGGGCCTTGGATGATGTCGTCTAGGGAAAAGATCTGCATACACTCGCGACGATTCTGTATCATTTTGAAGACGTTCATTAATAAATTAACAACATATCAACGAGTTCATTATTGGTATATGAGTGTGCCATTATTATTATATTTATTATACCTCTATACGCGTGACCCTTTACCGTCGGTTGAAGGTTGCATACTGACCTGACACTCGGACCCCCACCCCCGACCCAGTTCTGTCGTCGGGTTCAGCTAGTAGCCGGTACCTGTCTGGGGCATCGCGGCGGGTGGCGGCTACAGGACGGTATTCAGATATTTTTGATGTTGCAGAGCCCTTTATCTCGGTTCCCTTAAGATATTGGTGTATATGGCACTAAGAAAAATTGCTTATGTTTTCAAGATCTACACGTCGTGTAAAGGATAACCCCAACTTTGCGGACACCCTGTATAATAGAATTAGAACCGTTCGATGTATATATTCTTTTCAAATTACAGTTTTCGATAACACAGCATAGCATGTCCATATATGTATAGATATATATATATATATATCATATATATATATATATATGATATAGATATAGTATTATATATATATATATATATATCATCATATATATATATATATATATAGATATATATGTATATATACACGTACATAAACATAGAATCACATGTTTATGTACGTGTATATATACATATATATATATATATATATATATACTATATATATATAGATATATGTATATATACACGTACATAACATAGAATCACGGAAACGAAATGTAGTACATCGTTATTCGAATATTCGTACATTTTTCGAAGTTCGCTCAAGTATATACTTTCGAGACTACAACTGGAATATTAGTCGAAATATTAAAGATCTACACACTTTCCAATATGACGTTGAATCACTGACCGGACGTACAGCGATAATCGGATTGTTCGCCTGCGATAATAGTATGGCCGCTATTAATGGGAAATGTATTTAAAAAAAACTTCTACACAATTTCCGATATGACATAGTGTTCCAGTCACTGTTGGTTGTCAGAGCGCTACGTGGCACATTTGCTCTAGAGTCACAGTGTCACTTTGTACCTAAGTCTATCCAGGTCTGGTATCCCAGAAAAGAGACTATTTTAACCAATATATGACATAGTATCGCACACTGAACGTACACCAATATCGGAATGTATGTCCGTACTTTTTCGAAGATTGCCTGCGAAAATAACGTCTCCGCTACTAATGGAAAATGTGTAAATATGGGATGTAAACAATTTCCAATACGACCTACTAATTCGGACTGAACGTACAGTGATATAGGTATATTCGTACATCTTTAAACATTTACTGCGAAATTAGTGTCGACACTACATATGGAAAATGTGTCTACATATATAAAATATACACTATTTCTAATATCCCATAGAATCGCTGGCGGAAGGTCCGGCGATATCGAATTGCACGTATATTTTCATATATCGTCTACGGATATTGTTGCTTAGCTAAAAATGTAAAATGTGACGGAATACGAATTTACACAATTTCCGAGTATAGAGATTTCGTTTTTCTTGCCGTGCCCGTTTAGAAATTGTGTACAAGTTTTGTTTTATTTTACTCGAGCCCTTATAGGAAATTGTGCGATTGATGCCGCGCTTTTCGAAACGCATCATATAAATGTAGCGTATGTATTGAACGATGATAAAGAATGCTGGTTTGTGAAACGGCTTCGAGCTCGGTAGACGGTGTGTGGATAGTGAGTGAGGAGGAGGAGTGAGGAGGAGGAGGAGGCGCAGCAACTCGAACAAAAAACGGTCGCTCGCGTCCCTCCCTCGCGTGTCCTTCCCTCGCGCACATACACTATCGTTTTATCTCGATGTTTCATTATGCGTATATATACACATATACATATATACATATATATACGCGCGTTCCACAGCGAGATCGCGGATTTAGCTAGCGCACAGCCGTTAAGCGGTCCAAATGCGATCGAACGTGTATAATATACGAAAGACGATCTTCAGCTCGCTCTTCGTAATATTTTTTCACATTTGCGACATCTCTCCTCATTCCGAGTGAGAATACGACGACGACGACAGTTGTTGTCTTTATAACCGAAACGTAGAACTATCTTTTCGATTACACCGTGTCGCTTTCAATCTAGCGAAGGGTCGAGAGAATGTTCGAAGTTTTCCACCGGTTACCGTAACGGCGCGCGCGCCTTAGTACGATCGTAGTCACTCTTAGCGACGACGACGACGACGACGAAAGCGCGCGCCCTGGTACAACCGGTATTAATACGTTAGACGTATACATATATATTATATAAACACACACACACACGCGCGCACACACACTCACACGCACACTCGTACGTGTACGCGCGCACGTCGAACACACAAATATACAAACACAATACGGTTTATTCATTTTTCCCGTGTGTGTATACATATTTACGTGTGTGCATGCGTGCGTGTTCACGGCGGGCGGATGGTTGTGTGTGTTGTCGTTGTATTGTGTGCTGTGTGCTGTTCGTTGACAGCATAATATAAACGTGTATGTGTGTATGTTTTGTCTGTATCAGAATTTGAAAGCGCGTGGCGCTCCGAAATTTATTTTCCGGAGCGCGCTTCACACGCATCTCTCTTTTGATTACAACAAAAAAACACCCGCGTGTAACAAACACACTTTTTCTATATCGTGTTACGCACGCGACCGTTTTTTTTTTTGCTAAACGCAACAGCTCCCTGGTTGATCCTGCCAGTAGTCATATGCTTGTCTCAAAGATTAAGCCATGCATGTCTCAGTACAAGCCATATTAAGGTGAAACCGCGAAAGGCTCATTAAATCAGTTATGGTTCCTTAGATCGTACCCACATTTACTTGGATAACTGTGGTAATTCTAGAGCTAATACATGCAAACAGAGCTCCGACCGGAGACGGAAGGAGCGCTTTTATTAGATCAAAACCAATCGGTGGCGGGTTCGCGCTCGTCATCGTACAACTTGGTGACTCTGAATAACTTTACGCTGATCGCATGGTCTAGCACCGGCGACGCATCTTCAAATGTCTGCCTTATCAACTGTCGATGGTAGGTTCTGCGCCTACCATGGTTGTAACGGGTAACGGGGAATCAGGGTTCGATTCCGGAGAGGGAGCCTGAGAAACGGCTACCACATCCAAGGAAGGCAGCAGGCGCGCAAATTACCCACTCCCGGCACGGGGAGGTAGTGACGAAAAATAACGATACGGGACTCTTCCGAGGCCCCGTAATCGGAATGAGTACACTCTAAACCCTTTAACGAGGATCAATTGGAGGGCAAGTCTGGTGCCAGCAGCCGCGGTAATTCCAGCTCCAATAGCGTATATTAAAGTTGTTGCGGTTAAAAAGCTCGTAGTCGAATTTGTGTCCCGCGCCGCCGGTTCATCGCACGCGGTGTTAACTGGCGTGCCGCGGGACGTCCTGCCGGTGGACTTAGCCTTCACGGGCGGTCCAACTCAATCCCACCACGGTGCTCTTTACTGAGTGTCGAGGCGGGCCGGCACTTTTACTTTGAACAAATTAGAGTGCTCAAAGCAGGCTAAAACTTCGCCTGAATACGTGTGCATGGAATAATGGAATAGGATCTCGGTTCTATTTTGTTGGTTTCGGAACCCCGAGGTAATGATTAATAGGAACGGATGGGGGCATTCGTATTGCGACGTTAGAGGTGAAATTCTTGGATCGTCGCAAGACGAACAGAAGCGAAAGCATTTGCCAAAAACGCTTCATTGATCAAGAACGAAAGTTAGAGGTTCGAAGGCGATCAGATACCGCCCTAGTTCTAACCATAAACGATGCCAGCTAGCGATCCGCCGACGTTCCTCCGATGACTCGGCGGGCAGCTTCCGGGAAACCAAAGCTTTTGGGTTCCGGGGGAAGTATGGTTGCAAAGCTGAAACTTAAAGGAATTGACGGAAGGGCACCACCAGGAGTGGAGCCTGCGGCTTAATTTGACTCAACACGGGAAACCTCACCAGGCCCGGACACCGGAAGGATTGACAGATTGAGAGCTCTTTCTTGATTCGGTGGGTGGTGGTGCATGGCCGTTCTTAGTTGGTGGAGCGATTTGTCTGGTTAATTCCGATAACGAACGAGACTCTAGCCTGCTAACTAGGCGTATTTCGACATCCCAAAGGCCCGCCGGTTCGGGTTTACGCCCTTGCCGTGCGCGGTTTTTTACTGTCGGCGTACAAACAATTCTTCTTAGAGGGACAGGCGGCTTCTAGCCGCACGAGATTGAGCAATAACAGGTCTGTGATGCCCTTAGATGTTCTGGGCCGCACGCGCGCGCTACACTGAAGGAATCAGCGTGTCCTCCCTGGCCGAGTGGCCCGGGTAACCCGCTGAACCTCCTTCGTGCTAGGGATTGGGGCTTGCAATTATTCCCCATGAACGAGGAATTCCCAGTAAGCGCGAGTCATAAGCTCGCGTTGATTACGTCCCTGCCCTTTGTACACACCGCCCGTCGCTACTACTACCGATTGAATGATTTAGTGAGGTCTTCGGACTGGTACGCGGTGGGCGTTTCGGCGTCGTCGATGTTGCCGGAAAGATGACCAAACTTGATCATTTAGAGGAAGTAAAAGTCGTAACAAGGTTTCCGTAGGTGAACCTGCGGAAGGATCATTACAGTGCTTTAATTTTTGTCTTTGACAAAAAAAAGTCTTTCGTATAATGAGTAATATATTTCAACACGATACTTTACTCTTATACACTTTACTATTCATTGAACGAATTTGCCTTTTTATTATAGGCGATATGTAGCGACGTTCGAAAAGATAATAAGGAACATTTATAGTAAGATCGAGCGCAAACACGTGTATATTACCCGAACGAGGTGTTGTTGTTTGTGTGTAACACACAACCTCTTCCCTCGTCTCGTCGTGTACGCGAGTGCGTATCTTTTTTATAAATCTTATTGAAAATCTTTTCGTCGTCCCACCATCATATAATACGTATAATTTTCGAACGCACCACGCCGTATAGAGCGCTTCTAGTACGCGCGAGCGCGCGCTCGGGGTACGTTCCGACACGCGTATATCGCATAGACATAATATTGTGTTGTATGCGTATGCGTATGTACACACGTGTCTCTACGACGTCGTCGTCTGTACGGATGGCGATATTTTCGACGGGTAACTCTATATGGGAGAAGAACGGAGATATGTCGTCGTGTCCGCACGACTCATTTCCTTCTTTTCCGGTTGTTTTTAAAGATATTCGCCCGTTAGTCGAAATTTCTACGCCATACGAAAAGACGGTACAAGAGGACGACACGTGTTGTACGCTTAATACATACATATATATTCATGTTATGTACAACTCTGTTGTAGTGTTATTTGTACCCCTTGCACACGCGTATGCTATAGAAGCGCGATACGGATAGAATGCGCGCGTACACGAGAGACTTCGTCGGCACGCTCGTTTGTTATAAACGCGCAAAAATAATTTTGCGCGTTTGCCGCGCAAAATACACGAAGTCTCCGTGAGAAATGCGCGCTTTCTTTTTTTATATATTTTCTTTAATAACATTAGCCATTATCATAACAATAAAGACGTATCGATATATATTTTATATATATAGAGATCGTCTAATTAAAAACGATTACCCTGAACGGTGAATCACTTGGCTCGTGGGTCGATGAAGAACGCAGCTAATTGCGCGTCAACTTGTGAACTGCAGGACACATGAACATCGACATTTCGAACGCACATTGCGGTCCTCGGATACTGTTCCCGGACCACTCCTGGCTGAGGGTCGTATCAATTTAAAAGACTGCTCGGTTTCCTCTCCGATCTCTGTTCGCGTCGTCGTATTATCTCTTTATCCGAGAGACGACGACGACGACGACGACATGAGAGAGGAGAATGAAACGTCGGAGCGTGTTGGATGTAGACGCGGCGGTACGACGCGACGACGCTAGTTATTATATATTTATTTATGTAATATCGTAACGTCGTCGTCTTTGTCGTCGTCGCGGCATCTCAAAACGCGAAGCGACGATTCGTTCGTCATACGAACGAATCGTAAACTCACACATAGAACGAACACGCGCGCTGTACGGATAAAAATCGTAATAGCACTACATATATATATATATATATATATATATGTATATATGCTGTAGTCGTTACGCGTTTCGAACTTGCGCTGCGATCGTCGTGTCCGAGAGAGAAATTATTTTTTTCGAGATAACGACGTCTGATCGCATATACGCGCTAAACACTAGAGAACGCTTTCGACTAGTAGTAGTATAGCAGCAGCAGCTATACGATTTAGTATTAGCGATCGCGTGTGACATATATATCTGTGTGTGGTGTTGTGTTGTATATTGTTAACCGACCTCAGAGCAGGTGAGACTACCCGCTGAATTTAAGCATATTACTAAGCGGAGGAAAAGAAAC
>CAVLJG010000075.1:17500-20831 GCA_963669975.1 Acanthoscelides obtectus
ACGGGAGTAGATGTGCCTCTCTTAATAAGGGCCGTAACGCGGTTGACAACAACGCCTCGGGCTGAGGCGCGGGTGCCGCATATCTGATTCTTTCATACGCCACGACTCGGTTCGCTGCACTGGGCGCGGGTAAACGACGGGAGTAGATGTGCCTCTCTTAATAAAGAGCCGTAACGCGGTTGACAACGCCTCGGGCTGAGGCGCGGGTGCCGCATATCTGATTCTTTCATACGCCACGACTCGGTTCGCTGCACTGGGCGCGGGTAAACGACGGGAGTAGATGTGCCTCTCTTAATAAGGGCCGTAACGCGGTTGACAACAACGCCTCGGGCTGAGGCGCGGGTGCCGCATATCTGATTCTTTGATACGCCACGACTCGGTTCGCTGCACTGGGCGCGGGTAAACGACGGGAGTAGATGTGCCTCTCTTAATAACGGTGTGACGCGATAGAGCGCGCCTCGGTGAGCGACGCGGATGCGGCATATACGGGATGTCCGCGAAGTTGGGGTTTTCCTTTTCAGAAACAACTACCCTTGAAATAACAAGGTAATGTGTAGTGAAACGACAACGACCGAGTAAATAAAAAAATATTGGTGAAATTACTCTCTCTCCAGTTGACCAGAAGGGCTAAGTACGTCTCTGCCAGAAATCATACCGCTCCAACAGAAAATGAAATCAGCTGATGCGCTACCGAGCAGACGTAGGCTAACAAGGAAGGTAAAATGTTGCGTAATAGTCTAGGTATTGCATCCCGTCCAATCGATTTGGGAGAATAAATTGTCCAATGAGCATACCGTTCACCATGCCAGCCCTATCATTCACCGAAAATGTTTGTTGAAAATGTGCCCGACGCGTGAACATAGATTCGTCTGTCACACGAATATGCACTTCAAAGAGTCCGGATTATTGTCATGTTGATGCAACAACTACTCACAAAACCGCACTCTTGCTGGAAAATCGTCAGGTTGAAGGGCTGTACACGTTAGACGTGAAACGGATACAGCCCCTCTTCACGCAGCGCTTGCCACACTTTAGTTTTTGATACTTGCACTTCTCTAGCCACGTCTCTAGTGCTCGTTGTTTTTATTGAAACGCAATCGATTATACCGGTTCGTTTACCTCTACGCGCGTGACCGTGACCGTCGGTTGCAGGTTGCATACCGACCTGACACACTGACCCCGACCACCCAGTTCTGTCGTCGGGTTGTTCTAGTACCAGTCGGGGATGTCGCGGCTACAGGACGGTTTTCAGATACTTTTGATGTTGCAGCAACCGCGGGTTCTCCTAGTCTCCTAGTCAAGGTTCCAACTAGCGGGTGCCAACTGGGACCTTGGTCTAGGGTACCTGGTTCTGCGGTTGCGATGCCTCTCGTCCGGATCGTAGTTCATGAGGAATCGTAGCTGCTCGTTAGGGTGGTCCTGAGCTTTCTGGAAGGTCTTCTCCGCTTTTTTCCTCATGTACTCGTGAATGGTGTCCCAATGCAGGTCTCTACGCAAGGTTGAGTTTCTTACGTAGGATGGATCGGTTGGTGGCGATCCGGAGTAGCTTCATCTCTAGAGCAGCGTACCCCCAGACCGCGGAGGCGTAAGCGAGCTGAGGTCTGGCGATGGCCTTGATCAGCCGTAGCTTGGTCGCTAGCGGCATCCGGCTGTGTCTACCCAGTATTGGGTAGAGTTGAGCCATGGCTGCTCTGGTCTTTGCGATGACAGCTTCTATGTGTGGTCTTTCCAGGTGAGGGACTTGTCAAATACGATCCCCAGATATTTGACCTTGTCGCTCCACTGGATATCTTCGTCGATGATGGATGCTTCGAGAGGGCTTGCAATCCTTCTTCGTTGGATGAAGATTGCCTGCGTCTTCTGGACGTTGATACGGATTTTCCATTTCACGCAACAGTCCAGTTCATCCTGTAGTCTGCTACGGATAATCTCGGGTCGTCGATGCTTAGCGGCGATAGCAATGTCATCTGCATATAGGGCCAGCATTGTGTGAGCTGTCTTCGGTACGTCATGAGTATAGATGTTGTAGAGCAGGGGGGACTGAGGCTGACTCCTGGAGCACGCCTGCTACCAGCTGTCGTCGTGTTGAATGGCATGTACCAATCCTCACCGCGAACCGTCTTTGTGTTAGATAGCTCTGGATCAGTTGGCACATGTTTGCATCGGCGGTCCTGGCTGCTCTAGGACTCGTTCTTGGTGGCGGCAGCTGGCATCTTTGGCTGCCTTGGCGTCTCGTCTTCGGAGGAGGAAATTCGCACCCGCTTTTTTTTTTCCGTCTGGTGGCGACACTGAAATCGGTGTCGTCGTTGCTTGCTGTCTCTGTCGTGGTCCTATCCTCTTCGGTCCGTTGGGTGTCCTCTTCTTGAGCGTCCATCTCGTCCGACGTAGCCTGGTGGTCCTCTGCCTCGCCTTCTTCGGTCTTCTTTGCGGCCTTCTTCGTGGCCCTGCGGAGCTTCCCGTTCAGGTCCTCGATCTCCTGTTGTGCTTGCAAGAAGGCTTCTTGCAGGTTTCGCATCTGCTCTGCCAGCATGGCGACAGCATCTTTCTTCTCTTTCAGCTGGTTAGCCAGCTTCTCAATTTTCGCCATCGTAAATGACAAACAACCAATCTATCGCAATAAGATTGCTCAATATGTCCGGGTGTGTCGCAGTCGTGCAAGTATACACTCGCAACGGCTGCTAGCTCGGAACTGATGTTGCGCGCACACACACCACACACCCTCCTACCCTGTGCGGTCCCTCCCCACCCCTGTTCCAGGCAACCTCATACCCTTGAGGAGTGGGGGGAAGAGCAATGTGTGAGACAGAGAGAGAGGGGGGGGGGAGAGGGAGAGTTAACGTGATTGTCGTTATAGACACTAGCGGCATTGTATGTAAAATTGCGTTGGAATAAAGTTCTATCATTCCGACAGTACCTCTAGAAAGTAACTATCCCTCCAAGGTATCTCCATATAGTCGAGCTCCACAACCCATCGATGCTAGGTAAACATAAAATGTTACGGTAAGTAAGAATTGGTATTATTTGTTGCATTTTCCATGTCACGATCCGTATCGTAGAAACGTAACATCACACTGTATCATGCGGTTATTGGGCTGTTGTTACTTGAATCCCAAACAGCATGAAGGAATATCGGCAAAATATTACGTGATTTTTTTTTTGTTTCCTGATCCGATGATCTCTATTTTTTCTTCAACAAACGAATTGTGTGGCCCTGAGAAGGGCCGATTTCTAGTTTTGACGTTATTTTCTTATTATTATTATTATTTAGGCTTTCTTCTCTGTCTTTTTCGGCAATAGGACAGCCTGAATATTCGGAAGAACTCCGCCTTGA
>CAVLJG010000076.1:0-20828 GCA_963669975.1 Acanthoscelides obtectus
TACTTTTATGCAATTTTTTATTGCTAATATTTTTTATTTAATTACGCTTTCAGTACAGTACATATTTACTTAAAAAAAATGACAGAACTTACCGGTACGTGGCGATACACACCACCAATTCCCACGATTTGAAAAAAGAAAAAACCAACATCCGTAAATCACTTAAAGTTACAGTTAAATGTATTAGTAATCGCAACAACACGCGATGATACATTCAGTGCAGGCGGAGTACGACGTTGCCAGTTGTGTGAGGGATATTGTTTGTCTGTTTTTCTTCGGTAAATTGTATTTAATAAGCACGAAAATTATTTTCTAAGGGGCAATTAAATAGATGTATTGATAATTTTACGCTATTAGGCATTTGAATTTAAATTATTAAGGTGCAAAATTAATTTATTTCATGACTAAAAAGAAATAAGTTCAGCATTTTTTTGCTCTGTAACGGTTGATTTTCAGACATAGGTTATAATGAACTTTTTTGCTTAGAATAGTGCAAGGAATCACCTCTTAAACTTACGAATATTATTTCCCTAACGCCCTGTATACAGGGTGACTTGTAATGTCACGTATTCCTGTTAAGGGGTGATAGATTAGGTCAAAAGCAACCGATTTTGTCCTATCATGTCTTATCCCAAAGTTAACCATTTTTGAGTTATTTGAATTTTAAGTCTTTTATTTTTTATTCCGATTTCAGACGGTTAAAATTGAAATACAAAAAAACTGCATGCTTGATTTTGAGTTTTTTGTTATCGTCGCATAGCATACATTCCAATAGTTCATAATAAGTAATAAAATGTTGAAAAGCAACAAAGGTTTTAACATTACGCTTTTTAAATGTATCATTTTCTTTTTTACTAACTTATTCGAAAAAAATCTCCCAGTAATGAAATGTGCAAATTATTTAAATAATATCTCTATCTAACAAGCTTTCATTTGATTAAGCGTTCAATTATCTGAAGTACATGCAGAGAAACAACAATGACACCCACAGAGGCTGGATTTTTAAGGAATTCGTATTACCTGTTTGAACAAGTCGTTACTGTCCTCAAAGGACTCGCATGCCATGATTGTTTTATGGCATCGGCTCGACGAGGAAGCGAGCGAGAAGAGCTGACTTAGGCTGAAAACATAGTGGAGCGGCGAGATGAGCGACGAGGAGAGCAGAGAGCAGAGCGGCGATTGAGTGTCGCGGTGATAAAAGAGATGCCTGCACATAGTAGCGCGATCAAAACAGAGAGATGGATCTGTTGTTAGCAGAAAATTCTTCTCTGAAAATTTGGTATTTTCTGAAAAATAGGAAGAGAAGTTGTAGTGTTCATGGAATAAATAAAAGTAGGCATGTACATGGTGAATTTCATCACCTGTATGAAGAACTAAGGCAGCATCCCGAGAAGTTTAAGTCTTATTTCCGAATGAGTATTGTAACCTTTGATTATATTGTGAAGAAAATTCAGCATAAGTTAGTAAAAAGTTGGACCAACTTTAATTGTAACCCTATTAGCCCAACAGAACGAGTTGCACTGACCTTAAGGTAAGTAAACGTGCACACTTTCAATTTTATATTTTATTCAGAACGAAAACCCAAACTAAAATGAAAGCACAAACATTACTCATATAGCTGTACCTATGTGAAAATATTAAAAATCATTAAGAGATTCTTCGGAAAAACTGGTCAAATAAGATCCAACTGATGCAGGATTCGAGGAGAACCCTTAGAGGCTGCAAATCAATTATTTGGGATGAATTTACTTCATATACATCATGCATATTTTGAGCTTGATGATTACTTTGCCTTTGAGTAGCTTGACTAGGCGGCTGATCATTGTAAATAAAGTTATAAACAAGTTCCTGAATTCTCATTCTTGATAACATTTTTCTTTGTGGGGTGAGCGGGGCGAATGTGTGGTAGAAGGCTGTCAAAAAAGCAATCGTCTTCATCAAGGGTTTTTTTTCTCTTTTTCTAGAATCCTGAGTTTTTGTTCTTCTAATCTTATAAGTGCAGCACCAACATCTGTGTCATTTTGGTTCTTTCGTTTTAATTGTTAACAGTAGGTGTGATAGTTAAACTGCTTTTGTTTTGAGACGAATCGTTCGTCAGTGGTAATTTATCGGCATAAGTAGAATCATCCAAGTTTGGCTTATTTGGTTCTGATCGGTGTTCTGATAACTGGGTGTTTGTTTCTTCATCCAGAATATTGATGTTTTGCTCAGTTTCGGGCAAATTTCCGGTGCTTACTCGGGCAGTAAATTGGTCTTTTAAAAAATAAAGACTATCAAATATTGCCAAGATGATGTCCAAGAGGATGCCTCATCCCCCGATCGTTGTACTGGCTTTTTTTAAGTTCTTTGCGAAATGTGTCTCGCAAGTTTTTCCATTTTGTCCTCACGATACTCCCTGAAATGAGAAAATATTTTTACCAGAATTTAAGCTTGAAGAAGTTTTTTTTCAGGTTTTTTGGCAACGGGATCATCTTTTAAAACTCTTAGTTTTACTTTTCGAATGGGTGCTACGACGTGTCATCAATTGTGCGAGAAACAGTAAAAGCTATGTGGGACATATTACAACCTCTGCATATGAAACTTCCTACCGAAAATGACTTCAAGAACACTGCAAAAGAATTCTACGAAAAATGGAATTTTCCCAATTGTCTGGGGGCAATTGACGGAAAACATATTCGTGTGAAATGTCCTCCTCACTCTGGAACTATGTACTATAATTACAAAAACTTCTTTTCTATTGTTCTCCAAGCTGTTACTGATGCAAATTATAGATTTATAACGATTGATGTTGGAGGGTATGGCAAGCAGAGTGACGGGGGTACATTCCGATCCTCATCTCTATTTCATCTGATTGAGAGTAAACGTCTAAATATTCCTGAAGATGGTACATTACCGCTCACTATGATCACTGTACCCTATGTTTTATCGGAGATGAAGCCTATCCTTTATTAAATAATCTAATGAAAACCTTTTAATAGAAGAAATTTAGATGCAGAAAAAGAATATTACAATAATGCGCCTTTCACGTGCAAGACGTGTAGTAGAGTGTGCTTTTGAATCATCAGTGCCAAGTTTTCGTATTCTTTCAAGCCCATAGAAGCCTCTCCAGACTTAGCAGATGATATTATTAAGTGTATCTGTATTCTACACAATACAATAATTGATATAGAGGGCATTCGAATTCAAGATGAACAATTTTGTCCCAATCCGAGTCTCAATGTAATAACTCGGACGTTGTGCGAGCAAATAATAGGCCAACAGCATCTGCCACTTTTATTAGAGAGACGTATAAAAATTACGTATGTAGAAATAAAATTTAAAAATATATACTCACTTGTTGTTTTCATTTCTTCGGCCACAGCATCCCACAGTTTATCCAAAACAAAGCGGTTATGGTGCTGAGAGTCTTTCTGATCCCATAGGGGATTTTTAACAAAAACACTAGTAATAAATGCATCAACATCCATTTTTAATACACAGTATTTCCGCAGCGAGGAGAGCAGAGAAAACAAATCTGCTTGGTCTCGCCGCTATCCTCTCTTATAGCAACGCAGTTACCTCGCTTGAGCTCGCCTCACTATGTTATACTCGATTGGAACTATTGCTTTTGTTTTCGCCGCTCTCCTCTCTGCTCTGCTCGTCGCTCTTCTCACCGCTCCACTATGTGTTCAGCCTTAGTGGAGGAGTGAGAGAGAGAGAGCTGTTATTAATCATCATTGTGAGAATTAGGTTTAGTTGGTATCAACTACTGCGTACGCGCACGATTATTATTTTCGAGTTTCCCAGTTCATTTCGAGTGGTTTCTTTATCATCATGGCAGACGCAGAAGATCCGCCAGGACCTCGCCATAGCGAGCACGGGCAAACTTTTACAAATGAAGAATACACAGACACAATGTTCTGTTATGGACTTTGTAACGGCGATTCTGCAGCTGCTCGCCGTGAATATCGGCAACGTTTCCCGAATCGCCGAACACCTCATGTTACCGTGTTTGACTCTGTGTATCGGCGCATCCGCCAAACCGGACGTGTTCAAAGGCAACATAGGGATGCTGGTCGACCCCGAGTCTATCCTCATGAAGATGAAGAGGAAATCCTTCGTGTGTTTCAGGAAGACCCTACTACGTCTACGCGCATTGTGGCTGCTCAGTTGGGTATATCATAATACAAAGTATGGTTTACTGTGCATACTGCAAGATTATACCCTTTTCACTACATGCCTGTGCATGTGATTGAAGAGGGCGATCCTGCAAGACGATTAGATTTCTGCAGGTACATGTTACATGCAGATACAGAAGATCCAGACTATTTTAAGAAAATTCTGTGGACCGATGAATCGAAGTTTGATAAGGACGGGATCACTAACTACCATAATGCTCAGTACTGGGCTGATAAAGAAGCTTTAAACCAGCGAAAAATAAGACCGACGGGGTCTCAGAGCCGGTTTTCAGTCAATGTGTGGATGGGCATCATTGATGGATATTTAATTGGACCTCATTTTCTGCCCGCCAATTCAAATGGAGAAGTGTATGAAGAGTTCTTGAAAAATCACTTGTTTCCATTAATGGAAGACGTCAGATTGGCGACGAGACAAAATATGGGGTTCCAGCACGACGGCTGTCCCGCACACTACAGTAGATTAGTACGGGCGTATTTAGACTATAAATTTCCAAATCAATGGATTGGCAGAGGGCGGGCCCATTGCCTGGCCAGCAAGAAGCCCAGATCTCACACCGATGGATTACTAAGTGTGGGGACATATGAAAAGCCTGGTGTACGATGTTTGGCCCGTACCAACGCGCGATGAATTAATTACAAGGATAATCAGTGCAGCTGACCAAATAAAAAGCCGCTTAACAACTAGAGTTTACAAAAGTGAATTCCGTAAGAGAACGCGGGCGTGTATTCGTAACAGGGGATTACAATTTGAGCGGAATCTGTAAAATACTATAGGAAATGTAATTAAATAAAACTGTAATTAAAATAAAAGCCTTTTATTTTTCTTACGTAATTATCGTTCGTACAACCTTACTCATCTTTTTTTAATTTTATGTCTTTGTACTTGAGTTAGTTGCAACTTTTATACCTCAAATGAAAGCTTGTTAGATAGAGATATTATTTACATAATTTGCACATTTCATTACTAAGAGATTTTTTTTACAGAAAATTGCATTTTTTATCGAATAAGTTAGTAAAAAAATAAGAAAATCATACATTTCAAGAGCGTAATTTTAAAACTTTTGTAAGTTTTCAACATTTTATTACCTACTTATTATGAGCTATTGGAATGTCCGCTATGCGACGATAACAAAAAACTCAAAATCAAACATGTAGTTTTTTTGTATTTCAAATTTAACCGTCTGAAATCGGAATAAAAAATAAAAAAAATAAAATTCAAATAACTCAAAAACGGTTAACTTCTGGATAGGATATTATAGGACAAAATCGGTTGCTTTTGACCTAATCTATCACCCCTTAACAGGAATACGTGACATTGCAAGTCACCCTGTATAATTATTACTGAATATGCTGCCCATGCAATATATCTATTAGCTGTGCCAGACGGGTTATTTGTATTGTCCATTCTGAAGAGAGGTTATGTTCAGAGTTATACATTACGATTTTCCCCGTTTTTTTGCGTTTTCAAAAACTTTGAGAAGCATTACGGGCAATCAGTACCACACCCGCGTTGTGTATAACTGCGCCACCTCACAGAAAAATTAGGAAAGTCGCATCACATACAAAATATTTTAGCACAGCCTCACATCGGCGCTAATTTGTATCTTCTACTTGACATCGTAAAATTAATTTCTATAAAATTCAAATGACTGGAAATAAAAATTAGTGTGAACTGTAATAACTTTTTTATGGTTCATAAATATTCCTGTATGTACCATATTTTCTCACCTGTTACTTTTAATAAACTTCACCAACCAGGGGTGCTCTTTTCTTATCGCTATCTTGTTTAAACTCAGCAAATTTGCATATGTAATGCCCAGGTTGAATAAGAAAAAGCGGATGCGTAACTAACGTTGAGCTTTGCATACATCTCAAATAAGTGTATTTAAGACAAGAAACAATGGAATTATCATCAACACAGATACCGTAGGGGGTAGATGGTCTCTGACTGTCGAACGCGGAGGTACCACCCGGCGGAACTCGTAGGCGGAGCCAGAATGCGTCCATGCACACGTGTTCCCGTGTGGCGTCTCCCCTGTCCCCAGTATCCCCCTATAGCCCCACGGTACCTCATGTGTGTTTAGGCCATCGTGGTAGTTGGAGTAGAAAAAAAAATCAGCACACAAATCCTCAGTATGCACCTATGCACTGCCATTTACTTCCAGGTATACTATACAACTTATAGCGCCAATAATGCCATCTCTGAAGCAGAACGAGTACACGTCAAGTGTACAACATCTAGTGCTAAGTTGACATCTTGTAGAAAAACATACATAATGTCACAAAAAATCTATATAATGTCCCTTTTCAAGATACGTAAGACAGTGTTGTCGCCCCTAGGCAGGTTCCCCAGCAGCGTGAAAAGGGCGTCACAAATTTTGCGGTCCGCAAATCGATCCTTGAGGACAAAGTTATAGACGTTATGCGAGAACTGAGTACCGTTTGAGGAATGAATCTTCTTGGATTTTAAACAAAAAATAGCTTTTATGAGAAACTTTCGAGGGCGATGTAACATATGCATTTCACATAGTCTGTAACGGTTGTAATCATAAGTTTCCCAACTGCTTGGAACTTTCAAAATGTTTGGGTTTTGCATGAATTTCTAAATTTACGAAAAATTCAAAATTTTCGGAATTTTTTTTTTGAATTTTCAAATTCCTAAAAATTTTCCGACATTCCAAAAATTTCATGATTTTTTAAATATCTGAAATTTTCGATAATCTTGAAGATTTTTAAAATTAAGAAAATAATGTAAATTTTGGAAACCATAATTTTTGCAAATTTTGTAAATCACGAAAATGTTGGATACCTATTTCAAAAATTTTGATAATGTCGAAAATTTTGGAGATTTAATTTTTTCGATGTTCGAAGTTTTGACTGCCTGCCACGGCGACCCAGACATGGAAGGCTATAAGCGAAAGAAAGCCTATTCGAAAACTTTGTTTATGGATTTTAGAGTTATTAGAGAATCACGACTAATGAAGTTCGCAAAAAGCATCATTCAATTCGTTAATGCTTTGTTGTAGATTTATTTAACATTAATGTTACAATATCAATGTTACACAGTATATCACATAATACGAAACTGGAGACACAGACCAAAATATGTGAATTCACCTAAACATACCTTAGTCCAAAAGTTGATAGTTTGCAAGATACAGGGTGTCAAAGTTACAATTTTATTTTCTATTTTTCCTTATTGATTCAAAAGTCTTTCAGAAGCAAGAATCCGTTTTTTTGTATGGTCAAACTTCTAGAGGGCGCCACTTACAGCACTATTTCGGTAAATAACTTATCATAACTTTTTTGTGCTACCCTGTATACAACAACTGACCGAAAAATCTTATTTTGTCGTATTTCCACAACAAAAAAGGCTTACTTGTTAGAAGTGTCTGAAGCCAATAGTTTTCGAGATATTTGTTTTTAAAAGTTCCATTACATCTTGCCAATCCGTACATTAAATGCATATCAGAATATTCATCGAACGTAAACTCCATGATGTTTAACAACTTATTGTCAACTTAAAATTATTCATGGTTTAAAGTAATATTATGACAAACATTAGAAACCATAGCAACGCTTCTCAGATATTATCCAAAGCAACTTGATGATTTTGTTATAAAAATGTTTCATCATCATGGTACAAATAATGCCTTGGAACTTTTAAAAACAAATATCTCGAAAACTATTAGCTTCAAACACTTCTAAGTTAACCTACAGAACCTTAGTCCGTAGTAATGCAATTTCGTTAACAACTTCTCCATGTCAATGGTCTCAAATGCCCTCTTGAAAACCGAGAACAATGTTTCTGTAAACCTTTTTTCATCCATATTTCGTCTCATTCTTCTACTATCATTTGAATTGCTATTTCAGTAGAACATTTTTTCTGAATCCTGCTTGGAATTTTGTCAATACGCTGTTTTCTTCAATATATTCAATGATTTGTTCATATATGTTATATATAGCTTATCGACATCTGGCAGTAAATTCATTGGCCGCATGTTTGTATATAACTCAGAATTTTGAACTTTTGGAAGAGGAGTAATTGTAGAACATTTTAGTTTAGAAAAAAATTCGCGATACACTAAACAGTGATTCACTAGTAATAATAACTTCTCTCCAATAACGTTGAAACATTCTTTTACAACCATTTTTGAAAGATGTTCACTAGGATTTCCACTTGATTTTAATCTTGAAATAGCTTTTGTTAGTTTGCTGACCACATAGAAATAGTTTTTCACTGCAGTGGAAAAAGTTGCACACTGAAAATTGAGCTACCCTGTACATAATACGTTTCTTAACTTTATGACTCATCAGATGTAGATACGAATAGGTCGCAGTGAATGGGCAATGCGTGGGAAAGTGGTAGGTATATCTAAACAGTTACAGTTGACGTAATGACTGCGAAAGCGTGGTGGTGTAATTTTTTATACGAGCCATATGGACACAAATGGTGCACATTTATTTTTATATAGGGGGAGCTCTAAAAGATGTCGATGCGACAATTACACCCAATACACAAGCGTTCTTTCCTGTCATTTAATCACACTGCAAAACAAGAGTGTAAAATCACATTTTTTTTTTGTTTTTATAATACCAAGCCCACAATAATGTGATAATAAATTCTATATGTATATTTAATTTGCAAACGATTAATTTTTCAAGAAAACTCGTGTAGGTAATATAGAAAAATTTACAATGTACTTTTCACCGTAATCACATAAATAACATGAACAATCATTGATTTGTTTTCCATAAATCTCCTGAGTGGCGTTTGTTATCCTTTTAGGGGTAAAATTCGAATGGTAATATTGCTCTATATTTTGTATTTTTTTATAGTTTTACACATTTGTTATTATTGTTGCGTTTTTCAATTTTTTTTTAAATTGACGAAGTCTTAATATGTATTGTCATTGTTTTTGTTTGTTTTAGTCCTGTGGTTTTTATGTTTTTGTCTATTGTCTTGTTCAAGTTTCTTAAATGAACTTTTCCGTTTAATGCTTCATCTGCGATTTAAAAAATACTGACTTTTTCACTTTTTGCTTCCCACGCCTACTGACGAGGAACTATTGTAATGGCGAAAAATTTCGACACTGAGATATTATGCTTTTTGGATGTTATATGACATATACAGCACGAAAAAACATGTCACTCATTTCCGTGAGTAGGACGAAATTTTCACACAAGGTTGCTACTATGCCAAGGACGAAAAAACTAGTTTTTAAAATCGGACTCGTGACGGCGGGCTAGGGGCACGAAAAAATTGCTCATAAGTTTTTTTGTAATGTCGAAAATAATTGTTTTTTTTATTTTGTTTAAGGACTTTTAGGGTGTTCAGGGCTTTCTCGCATGGACTCTTTGTATTAAAGGGTCCAATGTATCGGTTTTATAATCGAGAGACTGTCCTTTTTCGTCATTGCTCTATATGTAGAATTTCCTTTGTTTATGACGTTTATTCATGACGAAATAAATATTTTGAATTTGAATTTGAAAATCGGGGTTGGGCGTACCAAGGAATGGGTGAAGGTATATTTCATTTTGTTGGCGGCAGTATGTTTATACGCTTCCAACCCCAGTAATTTTACGCACCTATTAGGACATAATTTCATACATGCATTTGCCCTTATAAGAAATATTTAAAGATGAGATGCGCGGTCGGTAGGGACGATGCAATGCAACGGCGGCTTTTATATGCCAAACGGGTCAGGAGGATCAGGAGAAATTTTTGAATTTTGTTCATATCAGACACTGGGATAAGAACTTATTTCTTTTGTTTATTTTATTGTTCCCGATTAAGTTATATTCTTGAAGGCTTATAGACACAATATTGTTTTCCGACATTATCTAAATATATACTTATCTACAAGAATTTTCAACTTATCTTCACGTATCACAATTAATTTTCTCCAGTACGAGATGCAACATGATTGTTTCTAATTCAACTGCAACAATCTTCGAGCACTCTATAGTTCTCAGTGTGGCATTGTCCTATTTCTGGTATAAGTATTCGGCAATAAATTGATTATGGCAAGACAGTGAAGTAACTGGCAGTATCGTCACACTCTTTCACAATAAATAATTAACTTTACAGCAGTGCTAGCTTTGCGAGTGTCGAGCAGCATTAGACACGTAGCACAATAACGTCTTTATTAATTAGAATATTATCGCCTAACGAGTTTCGCTGTTAATTAAATCCCACGCAATTAGCGTTGTTTGTTAGTAGCTTCCCACTCCCAGCACAAAGGAAATTCATCGATCGATAAAGTGAACTTTTAGAACAATGAACTGATTTCTTTTGAATCGCAATTATCTTACTTCGATCTAACATCTCTAATTAGGAAGTTTCCTGAAGAAATTTTATCAGATTTAGCTGCATATGGTAGTATAGCATAGATAGCTTAGATGATAAATCAGAAAGAATCACTCCGATAATTAAGTAATATAGCTTTCTTTTGTCCGACCACAGATGACCTATTTATCAACAGCTGTTTTGTGCTATTTCGCAACTCTTCAGCATAATGTAGTGCTTCTTTGGCAAAATTGACCACTCAAGTGAAATTACGAAGCTATCTCTTTGCCAGCCGACGTAGAAAACCTATAAAATGGTAAAAAACTTGTTGATTAGATAGTTGGTAGTGTGCAAATAGTGCATTCTGAGCCTGCTAAAAGTGACCATGAGGTGAGCGACAGCCTAGATCCTAGTTGACATCTTGTAGGGGAACCTACATAATGTCATAAAAAACCTACATAATGTCAAAAAATTGACAATGTCACTTTTCAAGTTAAGTAAAACCTCTCCGGGTCACCACCGTGGCCGCTAGATACCGCCGGTTCTGGCACCATATAAGATACGGTCTACTCGCCATTGAACAAACTACGAGGGTGGTCCGATTTGTACTCACCTCTTGATGGCATGCAGTAGAAATTTACTATAATCTACATTCTTGTAGGCGGCTATGTTAAAATTTCAGCCTGATCGTAGTTTTGTTTTGACCCGTGTGGAAGCAGGCGTGTCCGCGGATTTTAGAAAAATTGAGAAAGAGCAGCACCGGTCGGTGATTCGATTCTTGTTTTTGGGAGGGAACCCAACTAGCAAAGTAGTGCTATAAGCTTTTGGTAAAAGAACCGTTCAGCTATAAAAGCTCTCTATTGTTGTTGCCTGAACACCAAAATGCTGGCTTAATGTTGTGTGGAATGCAAATTTGCTCTCTGCGACATATTTGCTCTAAAATGAGGTGTTTAAAATATTCTTATAGCATAGTTATAGGACAATTTTTTAACTGTTGCATAAACGTTTATACAACTATTTTATATGGCATATTTGCACTTTAGTCAAAATGGTTGTATTGTGGCATCCATGGTAACGTTTATAAAACAAACCCGAGCCTTGTTATTTTGCTGTGCAAATTTACTACTTTAGCCAACAAATTGCTCCCAACGGAAGCACTTATCCAACTGTTGTTTAGTAACTGTTAAAGGCTGTACATATGCTAAATATGTTGGTAAACAACTTCACCATAACTTAGCTTTCTGCTGTCATATTTTTGTAAAATGCTAAAATGCCATAATCAATGTTTTAAGACAAACAACGCATGCATATTGGTTCAAAAGGTTTTATCAACTGTTCAAACAGAAGATATAGATCTGGTACAAATTCTGGGTAAATCATTCAACTCTGTCGGTATTTCATTTCAGACATTTGTCAAATTGTTGTATAACACCTGCAGGCAACACCAAAATATTCTAATAAACTAAAGACAACATGGACGATGCCATGATTGTACACAACCACCCGCCATATTGGGCAAACATTTATTCCTCTATTTAATATTAAATAATTATGTTTCAGTTCGAAATTACAGATATAAAGTGATAAACATTAGTGTAATTGTGTCTAAATATAGGATTTGTGGAAGATTTAACGCAGATAAGTTCAGTTTTCCATCTTAAAAATCTAGACATACTTTCGATCATTATTAAAATATGAATCAAATACGAAACCCGTAGCAATTGCGTAACTACATTGCCCGATAATCACAATAAAATTTGCTACGCAAGTAATTCAATAGCCCTATATCACAGTGTAGACGTTTGTCATATCGGTACTTGTGTATGAAATTCACAATGGCCGATATGTACTATAAGTAAACAAGATGACTGTTATATATTCTTCTCTTCGTCTATACAATACATAAGAAATAGTTTGGTTGCAATAAAGTAGAATCACATAACAGAATAGTTGTATAGTTGACAAGAACTGAATCTTGCACTGACGCAAATGTCCTATTGCGGCTGCAAGAGGCTTACACTTTTGTTGTATAACTGTTACCTGCAGCCCTTATACAACCTCTTAAATGACTCAAGTGTCCTATTAGGTGTGCCCATTGCGCTTGTATAGCTGTTCTAAGAGGGATTTGCCAATGTTCTTACAGTATACAATGCTGTGTAAGGAATACTGTATAATCATTCTTGCAACTCTAATAGGAGTATAATTGTTAGTTGGGAAATCGCGCAGCGAAATTAATGCATGGAACAGTCAAAAACAGTGACTTGACCCGGCAAACGTGCTCGAAGACGGCGAAGACTGTCCTATCGGCCGGAAAGGTGATGACCACCAGTTTCTGGGATTCGCCAGGTGCGATGTACATCGACTACCTGGAGAAGGGCAAAACGGTATCAGGGCTCTATCATGCCGAATTGCAGAATTGGGCCAATTCGGTGCCGAATTGCAGAATTGGGCCAATTCGGTGTCGAATTGCGAAAAACTATGACAGCGCACCGGCTTCACCTCCGACTCCGCCATCGCCACGTCCAATTGGTCGAACTATGCTACCAACTGCTGTCCCATATGCCTACTTTGCAGACCTCCAGAAAAAGTATTTTTCAAACGGGTTTAAGAAGTTTCCAAGGTTTTTGTTTTTCTTTGTAGGCTAAATACTTATCGGGCCGCCCTCGTAGGTTTCGTTCCTTCGACCACCGACGATCAACCATGGAGAGCTGTTTCTTGCTACTCCACGCAACACTGCAGCAAGGTGTAGGCTTGGTCTAGGTGGACAACGAAAAAAAAAAACAGCAACTCTATTCAGCGTATAAGGTCTATCGAAAAGTGCCCTTTGTACTCAGCAATGGCGAGCCGCTAAGGGTATATACCCGAAGCCGACAAATAACAAGGTGCTAACGAGCCGAGGGTTTGAAAATCTGAGCATTGACAACCGCAACCTCCTTGACTGGGTTCGGCGGCAGAGGTCCGCCATGTTATGGAGATAGTGCCAGGTCACAGGGCTTGACTGTCAGCAAAGGCTACTATTCGTAATTTGGTTGGTCTGTGCGTCCGTAGGACCTTTGCCCATTAGTCACTGCCTAATGTACGTTAGTCGAATCTGTCAGTACTGGTTGCCCAAAAACCAGACAATGTCAAGGAAAAAGCGAAAGGGAAAGAAAAGAAAAATGGAGAAGAGCAAAGAAAAACAGAAGTGTTTAGTTTAAGAGGAGACACCTAGGATTTTTGACTTGGTACACGGATTAATTTTGAGGTGAACTAAACAAATTTTGATTCGGTTCTGTTACGAGTGTAATTTTAAGTTTACTAAAAGTTCGCGCTAATTTTTGATTACAGTGCGAGCCGTGGCCTTGAATGTGTACGAACTTGCTCCGCTGTGTAGTCCACTGAGTCGCGCAACAGATTGTTGATGTGCGATTCCGCTTGACTATAACGTCGCTGCGCCTCAAGTAAGGAATGTCAAGGTCTCTGTGTAGTGCCTCGTTTGAGACATACCATGGAGCGTTGCAAATTGTTCGCAAAGTTCTACTTTGCAGTACTTGAAAACTTGCATTTGTGTCTTGGCAAGAAAACACCAAGCAGCACATGCATAAGTAATGACTGGTCCAATAATCATTTTATATAGGCGAACTTTGTTTATCAAACTCAATTTGGAGGATCTACATAACAAAGGAAACCGCCGAAACGCAATTTGGAATTTTGTTTTCAAAGCTGCTGTATGTGTCTGCCAGGTCATGCCTTTATCAAGCGTGACACCGAGGGTACTTGGCAGAATTTGTCCATTGCCGTCTACAGAGACCTCTGCTGGGAGGCCGCGACGTTTTTTGGTACAATAAATAGCCTGCGTTTCGAATGATTAATATTAATCAGCCACCGTTCCGCCCACTCTAGTACTTCTTCCACCGCCATCTGCAACCCATCGTGAACCAGATCACTAGTACATGACTGGGCGACAAGTGCAGTGTCGTCAGCATAGAGGTAGACTTCACAGTTTCTGGGGCAAGGGACATCATGGATAAAAATCGAATAAAGGATTGGTGCTAGAACCGAACCCTGAGGGACACCGGCCCGTACTGGTTGTGTTGTTTGACAAAACATTGTTAATTTTGATCCGAAACTTCCTGTCAGCAAAGGGTTTGGGCGTACGGGGTACACACACTTCTATGAAATTTGGAGTGCTAATGATTTGGCGGGAACCTAAGAATCATGTTGATGATTGTTACTTTTGTTTAACAAAATTATGGGATTTATTACTTATGACTCTTCTAGCATACCTGTTCCTAAGCCTCCAAAGAAACATGATGAACCAGATAAATCTCACACAGAGGAGCCAGAAGCCGGTCCAAGTTTGGAAGAGGAAGTCGTTTTGAATGTAGACGGAAATTCCCGCGTATAAGTGAAGCAAAGCTTAAAGACGGCATTTTCGTTGGACCTAAAATACGAGAACTTTTTAAGGACCCAAATTTGAAAATTACGCTTTCGAGAAAGCAAAAAAGGGTACGGGATGCCTTCAGAAATGTATTTAGCAACTTCCTAGGCAACAAAAAGTCGGCAACTACAAAGATCTAGTCGAAGAAATTATCCAATCTTATAAGGCCTTACGTTGCAATATGTCACTTTAGGTGCATTTTCTTCACTTCCATTTAGAATGATTCCCTGACAATTTTGGTGCAGTTTCAGACGAACTCGGCGAAAGATTTCACCAGAAAATTGCTCAGATGAAGTGAAAAATGGACCCAAACATCCTCCAAACGTGAAACCGCTCCTGGCTAATACAAGCGAAAAACGACAACCCAATAAATTGTTTGACTATTTTTTTACACAACAAAAAGAATATTTTAAAAAAAAGTGAAATCGTAATTTTTTTTAATTTTTTAAAATTCACCACTAGATCGCTTACGATCTGGGATTTTCATATTTTATATTCTCCCTTCTCTTTAAACACTTGTGGGTGATGGGGAGAAACTGACTGCGTATTAGATTTCAGGTACAACAGAGTAGACGCAAAATACCCGAAAAAATTCGGAGAGCGAAAAAATTTTAGAATGCCGAACAGTGTAATTAAAAAAATTAATCTTGTTGCCCTCCAATCGCTTGAAGCGCCGTGAAAGTGTAAAAGTGTAATAATCACATTCCAGTTGTGGAAAACCGAATCGTATCGTAGCGTCATGTATCATCTCAAAGTGAGAGGAAGTAAGAAGATTAGGATAGATGATGAGAATTTACGATGATACTCAGCCCGTTACAGTACATAATTAAGAGAGGCGTCATGTGTGGACAATATCTAAAAGACTTAATGTGCAATTAGAGCTTTTTGCCCCAAGGTTCTTCTACAGTCTGCTCGGACTGGATTTGATATTCGATTTACTCTATCTTATTTCCAGAAGATAAAATATACAAACATATCTCGGGATGGCGAAATTGTTCAAGTGCATGAAACAGTTAAAAACTTGACTTAACCATTTTTCTTGACGAGTGTCTAAATTTCATTCCACATGTGAATCATATTACTAAAAGTTATTTTTCAGTACTTTGCCAGTTATACCTCAATAAACAAATTTTAGAATATAAAACTAAGAAAATTCTATGCGAATCATTGATCGTTTCAAAAATTTCATATTGTGATATTGTTTACAATACATTTTTAGATTCGGTATCTTGAAAAAAATTCTATATCGTTTGAAAAACTAGGTTGGTTGAATGTTACATTATTATTTAGATATCACTTACTATGTTATGTTCATAACTCCAAGTTACCTGATTATCTCCATTTTAAAGGAAAAACTATTAAATCGTATGTGTGTTCATTCATCCGCTTCTCAAATACACACTCACCATGCTCCATAGAACTTCATTTTTTCATGAAGGCTTCACCTTTAATGCGATCTATCTATATAACTCATTCCCCCGTGAAATTAAATCTTTGACATTTGATGACTGTAAAAGACATATCAAGAATCTGCTTTTAGGGTGGATTTCACCAGGATTGTCAAATCAACAGTCCGATATTCTCCACCTATAGGGTAACAGTCCGTCAAATACAGAGAATGAGCTTCAAGTTCCAATCAACAAATTTTAGCAACCAATAGCTATGAAATGTTGAAAACAAAATACTGTCAAATTATGAGATGACAGATTGTCATTGAAATATCACCAGCTTATTGAATATTAAGAAATTACATATAATTTAGTCAAAATTTAAATCGATTTTTGAATAAAATTCATGTTTTTATTTAATATTGTCGATTGTTTATTCATATTTATATTATTTTCGTCAACTGATATGCGATTTACTGATTCAACATCACCTACCGTGTGTTTTTTTCCTATAAACCTCTTGCAGATAGCCATTAAGCACCTACTTGATGACACGCTCTACCAAAAATTTCATAGATATTGCTCGTTTCCAAACATTCATTCATTTACTTACCGTTCATCAGTACCATTATAGCATAGTGGATTGATATTCCCACAAAACCATTAAGGATTTTTGAGATCCATAAATCCATAAAGTCAAATATTTTTTGGTTGTTCAGGAACTGAACAAACATTCACACTATATTCACAGGGATTAAGAAATACTAAAATATATGTCGTAAAGCTACCGGCAAACTTAAAACCTGCAGAAAAATAGAATTTGCAATATCTTTCTTGTTTCACTGAGTACACATTCTAGGTTATATTTATATTTACATTATTTGAATATATACTCTATTTATCTATTTATTTAAATAACAGCTGATTATTACATTTACAAAACTCCCCAACGAGTGACACATGTGTGGGATCCGTCAACCCTTGGACCCAGTGAAGTAAGCTCCGCCAACTGTTGAAATATACTCTACTATGCTTTATAAGACTATACGTGGATTTTTATCCAAAATCGTTGCACAACACTTGAAAAAATGCAAATGAAAATTTAAAATTATTTCCATGACGCCACAAAATAGCTCCGTCGGTACCTCGGGTTATACATCTTGACAGTAAGGACGTATCGATACTTTTGCTTCCATTACTTATTCCAATATTTTAGAGTATCGATACTTCCTAAAACGATAAGAATCGATACATATCGATACTTTTCATGGATCTAAACATCCCTAATCTTGACAGCTTGTCGTTCTTGTCAACTGGGCTGCAGGGTGCGGTGTTGCCTTTACTATCTTACATTTTGCTAAAATCTTATGACAAATAAAAGCTTCAAATAAAATATTGACGAATATGAACGGATACGCATAGAATTTAGAATATAAATTCATATTGCAAATTTCAGATTGTCTATGGATGGACTTGAACCGGATTTTTCGGTATTTTTACGGAAGAGAGAATATTTACCGATAACATCATTCCCACGATTTTTCAAAATAATTTAAATATTTCTATACTTGCCGAAAAAGAGCTGAAACCAAAACTAAAGCTAAAAGTTAATTTTTTGTACAAGTTAATAATATTTCGAACTATATACCTTGATTTGTTGACACTGTCAGCGATTTGGGAAGCTTTTGGCCATTTAAATGCAAGTGAATTATCACTTTCCGTTAAACTTTACCACGAGCCATTTTTAGTTGTTAACACCAACGCATTGAAAGTCGATTTAAACGTCAAAAATCAGCTTCTTAGCGACGTAAAATGTCATCATTTGTTTTACAAAGCCTACCTTTATTTTATCGAAGCGAATAAACAGACCATTCAACTTAAGTCACAGAGTACTACCAGAAGCGACCCTCTGTCAAAAATCAGGTTCTATTAACGCCAATTTGAGTCCTATGAGTTTGGTGGGATTCGTGTTAGTTTGACATTTAGGATTTAGAGGTTATCAAAAACATTCAGTTTTGGTTTTTGTTATATTCAACATAAAAAGCTTTTCAAGAAATAATATATTATCTCGCCAAAAGGCATGTGGGTAAATGATAAACACAAATAAATTTCTTGATTCTGTTGTTTGACGTATGACATTCGGACGTCAGGCTAATAAAGCGTAACAACCTTTAGGAAAAAAATCCTCTGGACGCTCTTGAACATAAGCGGAAAATGTGGTAAGCAGTCAGGGACAGGAAGATCAAAGGGACCTACAGCAGGTGTCGTATCTGTATAATCTGTGCTTAAGTTGTCTCCATCATGTATGTTGCTATACACAAATCATTTTTCAAAGAGGATTTCGAAATAAAAACGCTTCTAAAATAGTCGCGTCGGTTTTGTTATCTTTCCATAAACAAAGAAAAAAAAATATATATTGATAAAATTTTATTTAGCCCTCAAATAAATTAACAAATATCATGTTTTAGGGCATTATGCCAACTTCACTGAGACAGGGCTCGGATGGACTAACAGGTGCGTAGAATTAACCGAAGCGTATGAATAGACTACTGCAAAAAAATGAGCTATACTCTAACCCACGCATTACAACTGCACACGACCGATTTTTAACTCCTCCAAAAAAATTTCTGAAAATGATCATAAACCTCTAAAATGTCAAAAAATAAAGTTTGAGCAATTCTTTTTCATTTTTTGTCCCTCGTTCCGCCGCCACTGGATCAACTTTCAAAAACTACAAAGCTTCTTCGTTTTTGGCATAGTAGTAACCTTATGCAAAAGTTTCATGAAGCCCCAAGCCGTACTTTCCAAATTATAGATGGGTCAAGCGGATCGACAGACAGCCAGACCGACGGAACTGGATGACAAAGCTTTTTGTGATCTAAGTCATGTAACATTAAAAAAACATATCTCAATTTCAGAATTTTTCGCACTTACAGTATTTTCTCCCCAGCTGGCGTGAGAAGTAAAATAATGTGACAAATTACTATAGAAAATTACCATAACGGACTGCATTACGCAGATACCCTAGAGGACGAGGTTTTTTATAAATAACTGCATAAAAAACATAAATGCACGGAGAGCATGTTACATCTTTTATAATAATGGCTTGACGATGCCTGGGCTTTTGGCTACAATAAATCTACTATTACAATTACAGAGGATTCCTACAAGGTTGGACAACTCTGAAAATGTATATATTCTATATATCACTGATTAACATATTCCACCATAACATAAGCAATTCAATTGAAAGCCGTACCTGCGTGAAAACGGGGATATTATTGATGCCCACTTACTTCTGATTTACGACTATACTCGTGTTGACAGTCTTTATGCACTTGCGTTACTTCCACGTCGATGAGAAATACTGCGAATACAAAACCTTAAGGACCATTACAAGGGAGGTTGATGGGTGATCTTTCCTTAGAAGGTCGATGTCATGTTCAAGAAAAAACAATTACTGCGATACTACTTAGCAACATAGCTGTGACGATGGAATTTATGTTTAAACGCCCAAATACAACATAGTTAGGTATATTAGATCTAGAATTACGATTGTTATATCATTACTGAAACAAAAATACAATGTTGAGGAGATGAAAAAATAATCTGGTTCTTGCTAGTCAACTATCTTTGTTCCATTATTTTTGTCCCCAGCTGAGTGAACTCTCTTTACCGTACATAGAATTTCTTGAGTCATCGAGCCAAAAGGATACAACTTTATGATTCTCTAGGAGCTTGCATGAAAAAGGTTCATACAAGCATAATATGACAATTAATTTCTTCAGATAACATGTTTAAAAACACTTTTACCTGAAATATCTCAAAATCTACTTCTAACATACACAATAATTAAACTAATGCCGAATAGTTAAGTTAATTAATTTGACTAGAATAAAAGCCTACCTCCTCAGCAGCAAGGCGCTCGACCATATCCTTCAGATCATTGGAACTGTTAAATGGCATTATCCTTGTAACATTTATCCATGCCCTTCTTCCTTGGTCCCCAAAAAATTGAACGTGATAAGCAGTTCTAATTCCTCTGCCTATATAATCTGAAAATAGAAATAGATTTATTTTTGCAAAATATTACTAAAACTGTTATAAGAAATGAAAAGTAACACCACCATTCCTATAACGTAAAAAATGGCGTCAAGTAGGTTGACTCTGCACTTTCCACGCAATGCCGTTATCAGATCATAAGGGTTTAGGTTAAGCACAAACCAGACCCTCTAAAAGAGGTCCATACAATTAGTCCATAAACATCCTTTCCCTGCCCTACCGATAGTGCATCTGGAAACATCGCCTCTTCTGATATCTAAGTCGGTCAGACGTGGCAGCGCGGTCAAAGCATAAGAAGCACTAAGTAGAAATACGTGTAATAGCATAACAGATCAATAGAACACTGACCAAGGTCGGATGCAGCAGCCGCCGCCGGTAGGCACGCGATCCGTCTGTTGAGAATATTTTGCTAGTTTCAACAGCTCATGTACAGAGAAATCCATCTGGTGTGAAATGTGTCTAATAGGTGAGTAGAATTATCAAGATGGGAG
>CAVLJG010000077.1:8517-50240 GCA_963669975.1 Acanthoscelides obtectus
GTACCATCATACTTGCAAACATCAATAATGTTGGGAAAAAACACCAAAAAATGTGACATTTCTTGAGTAAAAAGTTTGCTTTCTGTTCTCCACGAACGTAGGACATAGTCAGCCGCATATATCACCTTATTTTTAATTATTCATTTAACTTGGAATATTTAACGTCGCCGGAAGAATATTTAAGCCCATGGAAATTCTTCTCCAAGTAAGCGACAGTTTTCTTGTCTTTAGTATTTAATGTAGAAAAAGGTTGCGGAGGTGTGTAAAGATGTAATGACTTTTCTTGAAACCAATTTCGATACATAGTTCTTTAGGTACGAATAATCCGTCAACTGTAAAGCCTTGAATGTCAAAACGCGATCCTCATGATGTCTGATGCGGAACTGAGAGTCCTTCGTTGCTTACGAATGGTTTTAATAACTTCGGTGAGGGGGGGGAAGTACTCGATTAAGCAGTCATGTATAATGATGCAGTAGGCCTTGGTGTTGGTTGGAAAGCCAGTATCGGCTTCGATATCCAATCTAACATCAACAGTTGATGATTTCATGGTTTCCTCTTGTTTGGAACAGTCAATAACAAACAAAGCGCGATTTTTAAAAGCGGTATAATCTAAAAGACATCTCTTCAGAGGAGAAGAAGAAGTTGTATAGCTGGTTTGAAAGTCGCTATAGTTGAAATGAGCTTCAGTAAAGTGATTGTTTGCAAAGTCCAATTGCATACGTTCGTTGGGATAGTATTCACCATTTAAAGATACTCGAATAAGCAGCATTCACGTGATCAAACAGGGTAGGGTCTGAGGTTTGCGACGTCACGTTTACCGGTTTGGAAACATACTATTGAAACGTGGTCTTTCGATTGCGGTGCTAGTTTTAACTGACCATATTTCTCTTCTCGCATCTGCGGTAATTGCAGGCAGTTCATTCAGATCCCATTTTCTAAACGGTATAAGTATCGGCTTATCAGTTTGAATAGCTTTCAAAAGTTGTTCTTTCACATCATCACTCGGGTAAATATGTTTGATTTTCAGTTCCATGCTTTCAATAGTTATTTTCGCTGTCGTCGTCGTTCCAGTTTTTTCCTGATAATGATACAATCGTTATCGTTTCTAGCTCTCACAAATCTGAGAGTTTGTCTGCCACACGTAATCATAGGATAATCATTGAAAATGTTGTGAAAATATGTTTAAGCGGCATTAGCAAGCTAAAAGACTTGTTATGTGTTGACGCCATTATAGGTGTTGAAGGATAGTTCCATCCAGCTATAGCCATATGATTTGAGTCTTCCTCACTGTAACATACGTAAGCTCGGACAGTACTTACAATACCAGGATCACGTACTGTTTCAACTTCTCTAGCGGATTCACTGTAAGTGCAAGAGTCAAATAGGAAGGCACCAAAGTTTGGAGCTAAAGATACATCTCCTGCTCCTCCTCCTCCAGTTATTTCAACTTTTCCTTTGATAGATAGAAGGGAAGCGTTCATTGCAAAGAACGAATCTACTTGATTGATGCTAAATTCCACAACATCATTACAATTAAATGACTTGATGAACGGCGTATAAGATCTATACTCAGCCTTGCGAATAGATTCATCGAATGCTGGAGATCGATATAGATCAAACCTCGGAGAAGTATGTGATGCTGTGCTGCTGCTGCCTCATAGTTTTTCTCTTTTTGTACATGATTCTTGTTGTTGTTGACATGATATCCAAGTGAGCGTAGAAGAAACAGGATATTTGATGTAGTTAGTAGTAGATGTCGTCGCTTAGGTGCTTGGGGGTAATACTGAAGTTGCCTTGGAAGCACCACTATGTCTTATAATCACTAATCCCATCTGCGCTTCGCTCTCAACTCCAACACAAGAGTACTAGTTTCACCTTGAAAGTTTACAGGACGACCGTCTTGATCTAAAGCCAACACTGTGATGTTGGTTATTTCTTGTTTCGGTATAACAGGTAGATATAGTAAATTTACAGGTGTTTCGACTATAGCGTATCCAGGATCGGCTGTCACAGCAAATTCGTAGATCGTGTGTGCAGGCGTGTCTCCGTCAAAGGCTCCCGACGTAATGTTAGCATCAAAGTGTATGGTTGATACTTTTATTATGTTTACAGGTAAATCAGAAGAATGCTTTTGACCAGGATTAAGAACTTTTTTCGAGAATCCCAATAGATGTCCAAGATTATTCGGTTCTGTAAAAACTATTTTATAATACTTGCTAAAGATTTCACATTGCAGTGTATTATGTTAGGTTTTAGAAAAAATAATCATCCGGAGGAGCAACTTCATTTTCAAGATTCTTTGCGTTCGTATAAATGTTCTATGTCGGTAAATTCATAACAACCTGTCGGAAAACTCGTATGACTTTTAATTGACCACCACCACCACCATCCGGTCGATATAATAAAATTTATCTCCTTTTTCAATATTCGGTATGGAATTGTATGAAGTAAAAGACCTAAGCGCCAATTCATAATCTTTTTCGGATCCAACACTATCGGTGTTGAAGGACGAAATGAAAATATATGAGTAGTGCTATGACTCTCAACAACTGCGACATGATGAATGAAAAAATATAGCTGTGTACTAAGCATTTATTCAAGTTTTTTTTTTTGTTATTTTCGAATGGATAATTTACAGAAATAACAATTTGCTTGAGCAGTAGCCGGTCCATCCCAATGTGTTGTCCAATCAGGTCTGTTGTAGTGAACATAGCATGGAAGTCGTATTTGAAGATCAAAATTGGATGTGTATTCTGCAGGCAGTTTGTGCCATATACTCAATAATTCTGCAGGTCTCACATTGCTTATTAAATATTCCAGCGGCGGAATATTCTTCTCAAACTCTTCTAATGTAAATTCCGATAATGTTTTATTATCCATCGTTGTTGTTGTTGTTATTGTTTAGAAATTTCAAACACAATTGTCCGCAATTAACTTGATTATAAGTTTGGTAAGGATCGTTGTTGTAGAAAATTTTAGCGTTTTTCAGATATCGAACAAGTTCCTGTGGAGGCTTCAGGTTACCAAATGAATCGAAATACTCAACGTTGTTGTTTATCTTTTTATAAGCTACCCAATGAGTTCCGTTGTTTTGTGAAATATCTAAGTTCACGACGGCGCATTCTCTTTTACGTGGACCGTCTCGTGGTAAAGTGTCACGCATGAAGACACCTCGGAAATGAGGTATGTTCAAGAGCTTCGCATATTGCTTTATTTCATAATCATAAAGCGCTTTCTTGGGTAGCTTGATGTTTAGTTTTTTTGACGTTTTTTTTTTGAGGTACAACCCATAACCACCTTTAGCATTTTTTCTCAAATACAATCCTTTGCCCAAAGACTCCATAGCTTTGTTATGGCGATGGTCTTCCTCCAATTTCTTTTGTGCATTCTTGGCATCAACGACCGTTTTGGCCACACCTGCAGCTCCCCCTGCGAGCGCCCCCAAGGCACTTAATCCGGCGAAAAGGGGGATCAAGGGTAGGAATCCCCCAGATTTTCCTTCGATCGGAATTATTCTCGGTAGTCGAACTTTATGTTTTCCACCTGCACTCTTCACCGCTAATCTTGCCGCTTTAAGAGCAACCAATGCAGACTTTTTTAATGTCGTGGTGGTGGGAGCATTTTTCTTCAAGGACTTTGTGATTTTCGTGAGAACACCTCGTCGAAAAGATGATTTCTTCTGCCCCATACCCAATTTTCGCTTAACTTTCATTGCGGTAGTTGTTAGCCAAGCTGCAGTCTTTTCTCCTAGTGAAGCGTCAGGTGCTTTTACACGTTCCCAGGCTCGGTTCTCAAGAATCCAATCAGCTTTGTGTCTGTCTTTCAAATTTTGTATAAGGCGTATGCAATATCGTGGTCTCTTGCAGCACGATCCAATGGGTTCTTTCCAGGATCTCCTCGTGCTAACCTCTTCTTTAATTTAGTCCCCGCTGAAAATATACATATACATGTGTGAGAATGAAAAAAAAAATATCCTAATCTGTCGCACACTTACGTCCCAGGAACTGATACGAAGGTACGTGGAGTTCTATCGGAAGATTATTTATCAGAGAGTTTACAACACCTTCACCCTTGTACGTTAACATGAGAACTGTTGATGATGCGTTAGCAATATCTACATATATACTTTTACACATTCCTTATTCGAACGCCACACGATGAAGGTTGTTCAACAAGAGCAGTCATTACCCATTGATAACTTGGATTTTACAGCAAAAACTCAACATAGTAAACATGGTAAATTGTTACCGAATTCGTTTCGCGCTATCATCTGCGGACCAAGCGGATGTGGAAAAACGAACGTAATGCTGGCGCTGCTTTTCCATCCAAACGGTGCTAAGTTTAAAAATGTTTACGTTTATTCAAAATCGTTGTATCAACCAAAGTATCAACTGCTTCAAGAAGTGATTTCCGCTGCTAAGGGTGTTGGCTATTTCCCATTTAAGGATAACGAGGAAATTATAAGTCCAAGTAAGGCTAAAAATAGCTCTATATTTATATTTGACGACGTGTCGTGTGACGGTCAGCAGAAAATTCGAGAGTATTACTCCATGTGTCGTCATAAAGATATCGATGCTGCATATCTCTGCCAAACATACTCTAAAATTCCAAAACAGCTCATACGAGACAACTGTAACATTATAGTACTATTTAAGCAGGATGAAATTAATCTAAAACATATATTTGATGAGCATGTATCTCCAGATGTTACTTTTGATGAATTCAAAAAGATGTGTTCGGAATGTTGGGCAGAAAAGTACGGTACGTTAGTTATTGTTAAAGACTTTCCTCTTAATTATGGTCGATACAGAGTAGGATTTGATAAGTACATAAAATTGTAGGCTTATCATGTACGCCATCATTCAGTAACATGATGTCAAAGGACCAAGTTGCCGTTGCTAGTCATAAAAGAAAGATCGCAGAACTTGCTCGAGCTATACGTAAAAAGTATCTTACTTTAAAGTTAGGTCGAACTGCAGAAGATGAATCTATTAGAAAACTTTTCAAACCAATATCTGAACCTCTTAAGCAAATAGCTAAGACTCAGCAGCATCCTTCATTTATTATTAAAAAAGAGGAAAAATTGAAACAGGATGATGATGATGATGATGATGATGTATTCACACAGAACCCAAACTATCTCAATTTAGAAGACGTGGCTTCAACTGATGAACAAGGTAATATACCGCCGAGACCTGAAACACCACCACTACCTGAAGAAATGCGTCCTGCTGATTTTTCACAAGAAGCAATAGAAGAATACTTAGATCAATATCCCCCAATAAGCCATAATTATTTACAAGATTTTTGGACACAAAACGATAAAATTGATAAAAATTATGGACCTATATATACCGACAACATTGGTTGGATGTTAGGTAAACGCCGAATTAAATTTGATAGAGCGACTGGCCAAATACAGATATTACCTGAGGGGACAAACTTAGCAGGTACATGGTTTCGTGGCACACCTGGGCTGTATCAACTTTTATTCTATAATGACCCAAACTATGCAGATGCAGATTTACAACCCTATAAAAATCTATTGCAAAGTACCGGTGTTCATTTAGATTCGCTTGGACGCCTAAAAGGTTCGACAGGATTTAAATATAATCACATTATTAAGCCTCTCTTTAAAGATGTGCAGAAAAATAAAGGTACAATTGTCACACGATCAACATCTACAAAAATACGTAGTCCACTTAGTCGATCATTAACAAGATCCACTCCCTCAACAACAACAACAACAACAACAACATCATCAACATCAAAACCGCCAACAGGAAAAGGTATCGGTGATTACTTGACATACAACGAGGAACCAATCGAATACGTGTACTGGGATGATCCCAATGAATTAATCGATCGACTTAAACTCCTTATGGCATCTCAGGAAGCTGGCAATACGTCGCATGATAATGAAATAGTAGCCATCCTCAACGAGCTAAAAGAAGCTAATATAATACAGTAATCTAGTTCCTTGGTCTTTCATTTACACGATGAGTCTTGATAAATTCGGACGTCGCTTTGATAAACAAAAGACACTTCCGTATATGCGTACACCGCCAAAGTTAACACTACCCCATACTTCTGATGGAAATGTTGACTTCAAGAACGTAAAGTTGTGTAATATAAAAGATCCCACAGATAATTCAGATGCGGCAACTAAAAAATACGTAGATACTTCAGTGATTGATTTAAAAAAAATAACAGCAAAAACAGATCAAATAACAGAGTTTATTTCGAGAAATCCGCCTACTTCTGGTAAACATATGGCAACAAAAAAATATGTAGATGACTCTATTGCAAATATAACAACAAGAATAGAACAGGAGTTGGCTACAATTAAGTCTCATACCGATTTGACTCCAATACGGAAAAATATCATTGATTTATCCTCTGAATTACAACTTTTGCAAGGACGCACATCATATATATCATTGAAAACATTCGATCTTGCTAAGCGTATAAAGCCGATGGAACAACAATTTAAAGCGTTAAAACATGATGACGTACGCCAAGGAGAAGCTACAACTAGTTAACGAGCTGCACAAGCCTGCTCGAAAAAATTATCTAAGACGACGTACCATCATTAAAGGCTTAGACGATTTATGGCAGACGGACTTGGCTGAAATGCGACCTTATGCTCATCAAAATAAAAATTTCAAATTAATTCTCGTCGTAATCGATTCTTTTTCCAAGTTTATGTGGACTAGACCGTTAAAGACAAAGACGGGTGAGGAGATAACTCGTGCGTTTTCGGATATCCTCGCACATACGGAACGTACGCCGAAAAATCTACAATCTGATCAAGGTAAAGAATTTTACAATAGTAAATTTCAAACTTTAATGAAGAAGCATGATATTAATCATTATAGTACATATAGCATCAAGAAAGCGGCCATTGCTGAAAGAGCCATAAGGACGTTGAAAAATAAACTTTACAAATACTTTAGCTTAATGGGATCGTATAAATGGATTGATATATTACAAAGCATTACCAATGAATACAATGGAACACGTCATCAAACCATCGGATGTAAACCATCACAAATTAATAAATCCAACGAAAAATGTATCTTAAATCGAAAATATACTCATTTAAAAATCGCGGGCCCGCGTAAGTTTAAAGTTGGTGACATTGTACGCATCAGCAAAACCAAAATGCTATTCGACAAGGGATACGTTCCAAGCTGGACAACGGAATTATTTAAAGTTACTAAAATTAATATTACCAACCCTGCAACGTACATGCTCGAAGATATGCAAGGTGCACCGATCAAAGGAGCCTTTTATGACGAAGAATTACAGAAAACAGCCAATCCAGATGTTTATTTAGTTGAAAAAGTTTTACGTCGTAAAGGTAAAAAAATGTACGTCAAATGGCTTGGCCTTGATGCAAAACATAATAGTTGGATTGACAATGATGCGATCGTCTAGGTGTATGGGGTGGGGGGGTTTCTGCTAAAAGTGAGTTCTCAGTCGGTTGCAGTCAGTCAGTCAGTCAGTCAGGCAGCTAGTAAAAAAAAAAATGGATACCAGTGGTAGTGGTTCAAGTTGCAGCGAGTTTGACCTCACCACCAGCAGCTCACACGAATCATCTGTAAACTACGACCGTGAGCTGGATGCTATTCTGGAAAGGTACGAAGAAGCGGCCAAGAACGAGGACCATTATCTGCTGTACACGCAGTTTCCAAATGGATCATACCAAATTGGATGCGGTCTAAGCCCAGCGAGATCATTTACTCCTGCTGTAATTGTGTGGAACTCATCACGGTTGAAACTATCTTTCAGTTCCTATGAGTGGGAACAATTAATCACCCAGCTCAATGTGGTAACGGTGAAGGAGACGGAGGAGCAGGAGGAGGAGAAGAACCTTCCTGACAAGTATGATCCTGTCGAAATCGAGTGCGGTGACTATTGCAGAATTCGACGACTAATCTATGATAGTACGAAAATTCTCGAAATAACCAAGCACAACATTAGTTTCTACCTCTCAGAAATGGACGTGAACGCTCTTTTAGAAGCAAATAATGAACTTTTAGTACCGTATATGTCTATGCTAGAAACTGTTGAATTTCCAAGCTATTATTATAATGCGCTTAAGATTGTTCGAGCTAGTTTTAATGATCAAAATTATACGTTTTCAGATGCTATTCAAAAATTGTATACATTTAAGCTCGTAGGCTGTACTTTACAACATATAGCGTTAGGACAACATATATTTTTCTATAGACATAGGATCGCTAATGATCTTGAACGATTTTAATAAAGTTTTTGTAAAAATGCATATCTGTCGTTTCATTATGATATACGTCACGTAACGTGACACGTGACGTGACGTGACACGTGACGTACGTGACGTGACACGTGACGCACGTGACGTGACACGTGACGCACGTGACGTGATACGTGACGCACGTGACGTGATACGTGACGCACGTGACGTGCACACTTTGTTCAAAAATACCAAAAAGATGTCTTGATAGCCCGAAGAACCGCGCCACAACATCAGAAGTAATGTTAGTATTATGTGTGTGCGTGTTTTTTTTTGTTTTTGAACACGCTAAGTTTTGAACTCCAACCACGCACTAACATTGCTTCTGATGTTGCACACCTCTGACGACTCAAGCTATCAGGACATCTTGTTGTTGTTGTTGTGAACTCTTCTTACTAGAAAAATCTAACGAAATCAATAAAACATTTTTTTATAAATATTCATTTATTAAATCTAATTACATACATGTTTGAAAAAAATATATATATATATAAATGTTAGTACTACATACATGTTTGAAAAAAAATATATATATATAAATGTTAGTACAATAGATAGAGAGAAACTGGAGGACGGATGAACGCTTTTTATATATTTTTTTGTAATTTGTTTGCTGTGATGTTTTTTTTTAAAACTCAATATCGCTGTCTACATCAGATTCATCAAATCGGATTCGGATGTTATTTCTAGACCTATCATGTAAGGCATCTCTGCAAGATTCCTGGTCTTTTAGTTCAAACACTACGCTTTTAAAGCAGCTGTGACACCAATTATACTTTTTTTGGTATACGTTCAAAATAATGTCATGTGCATCGTGAACCTCGTGAGAATGGTCATAGCAGGCAAATAAACGTTTATTTAAAGTTTTATGTATTTCTTTAAATTTAGATAAACAATTTTTACATACGTGTAGGTAATATTGGTCCAGCCAATATCCACTTGTCCATAGACAGTAACTAGAATAATCTTCAAAAACATAACCCCAATCTGATTTTCCTAATATAGTGTGAATTAAATTTGGATCTATTTCTTTGTGACATCTAATAAAGTTAATTCCTGTATATGAAGAATCAAGATCATTTTTGGCTTCTTTAATCATAGCGTGCCATTTATATAAAGGAAATTGTTTCACAATTTCCGTAGTTAATTTCCATGGTAGTGGAGACTGCTCCATGAATTCTACTGCTGATGATGTTATTGATTCGCAAATTTTTCTAACAGCTAACTCTGATAATGTTGGGGCATTCATCTATAACAAAAAAAAAAACGCTATTATAAGATACTGTAATGCCCCCACGGAAGTGTGTCAAAACTGTTCGGAATTAAATAACGTTTGTCGTCATACGGACTTAAACTAATTTTTGACTGTTCAACAGAATATACGTTGTGTGCATACGACCTGATACAGCGTTGTGTAGCTGTTTTTTCCTTAAATTCTTTCAAACATTCAACATAATCCTCAAATGCAATTTTATTTTTAACAACATTGTACTTAACCCCTTTAGATTTTTAACCACCTTCCCACCCTGCACCTTGTAACTATACATTTTGCTTCGAAGTCCAACAAAATGTGTCATAATTTTACCGTTATTTTCATCTTTCATTAGACCCGGCACCTTTTTGTTCTTACGCAGTATTTTATATATGTTATTTTCAGGATAATCCGAAGTATCAAATTTACTGGAATCAGCTTTAATGATCTCCTCATATGCATCCTCACATTGCAATTCGTAGATAAAACTGTCTGTGTCCATGTACATGAGCTTACACCTTTCTGCACCCATTTTTGGTAGCATATAGGTGTAATGAAAATCGTACATGACTAGTTTCGATAGGTCTAGAATTGCCTGCCCTACATACAGAGGTTTGTTAAACGTTATTTCAGCCTTGTTCAATTCGATAACCACCAGATTTTCCTCTAAAATTGTGCGACTGTGGAACCGAAAACTCGAAATCAAGTTTGCTGCCCCATAGCGACCACCCCAAGATTTAACGATTTTACATACGCGGTGCTTACGTATATTTTCCATGGTCTTACCGAATACTGCATTATTCATTAATTTAAAAAGATTTTTTTCGAAATCATTCCGGGCTGCAGCTCTACATCGAGTATTCAACTCGATGTAGGGTTTCAGCCAGGCTGCTTGTTTAAATTGTAAAATTTTATGGATTTTCGTTAACTTTAACCCATTAGCTAGCATTTGTTTTAAATTTTTATAGTGAACCGTGTACTCTTTTTTATCCGTAAGTGTTGCCATTAATTTCGGCAATTTTACCCCGCCGTCGCTGGGTGGTACGCTACGTTCTGCCGCAAACGGAAAATCTTTGTGTTTATCGTGCAGTTCTTGTGGGTACGATAGATCGACTTGTAGCACGTACCCTACGTCAGAGTCGTCGGGTATTGACATCACATCAAACGATGTTACATCATCTACCCATTTGAACCCTCCGTAGGGTAAGGGTTGCTGCATAGCATTCCCATATAAGCTATTCACATCCAGGTACATAAGGTACTTGGACGGCTTTTCAGGATCATATTCGGGCATATATTTATTGTTGGCCTCCGAAAATCGGTTGCTACACACCGAAATTCCACCTCTTATAGCATTTTCGTAAAACATCACCATATCTAGATCCTTTAGTAGTTCTAACTTACACCCAGTGTATTTGAGCATACAGTCCCACGTATATCCGGGCATTGTATAGTACCACGCAGGATCCAGACCATAGGTGGAGAAACATTTTTTACGCAATTGCTCAAAAACGTCGGCAAGAAGCAGAATATCTGTTTTTAAATATATATCAGAATACTCTCCTAATGTTTTAATGTTAAACTGTTGCCAAACAGATTGCGCATGAGCATACTTCTCGTCACTTACACTTTCATCGTTTAATTTATTGTAAAATTTTTCAATTGGGGGCAAAGTCGTTTCATTTAATTTTTTCAACGAATCAATGTAATCGTAACAGAAAACTCCTTTCTGTGTTAATAATTTGAATTTATCTTCATCTAAATTTTGAAATTCCCTTTGTAAAATTTTCTTTTCTGATACTGCTAAAATTGAAGCTAATTCATCAAGAGACGCCCCCATAAATCGAAAAGAGTCTATAAACCGCAATTTAATGTTATTTTCATCTGAGTGCAGCGTAAAGGAGATGTATTTATCTTTGTTGATGGGAAGTAGACTTAAGCGACCTTTTTTACATAAATTCGAAATCATAAAGTGACTATCGTACCCACTTAAATTATGGAATATAACCGGCACAACAAACAATTTTCTAAAGTTCAGATTGCATGCTTGGTGTGCGTAACCTCTGAACTCTCCACTGAAATGGTTGTGATCTCTAACGATTATGTCTTTTTTTGTTTTTGAAAATCTCTTACCGCAAATATGACATGATGTTGCCTTACATGTGTCTAATTTTTCAATCATAGGTACGCTTGTTTTTATTTTTGAGTTTACAAATTGCGCAACACCAGCCATACGATTTGCAAACCAATCCATACAATCTGCACCTCGATAGCTCTCGAAATAAGAAAGGCTATCATCATAGCTGCATTTTACATAGAAACCAGCACTATACGGAACGTGTTTTTGATATTTTATGGTTTTAGTTAAATTTACGACGCTACTTTCTTTATGATTTTCTAATTGACATTCAAAATCTGCATAAACAACAAAAGGAGTATTTTGTTGGTATGTAAAGTTTTTAAATTCAACGCAGCTCTCTTTAGGAAGGTTAATTTTATATTTATTAAATTTAGAACACAGTTTTTCATGTTCAACTAATTTATTTTGCTGATGGAAATAGTTCAGACATCTATCGCAAATAAATTTTTTCTCACGATGTTTATTTAACTGGCTACTAATAAGACGCGAAAGATTTTTAATCCAACAATAGTGATATTTAATTTCATCGATTGAATCATTATCTTCATTTGCTGGCGCTGGTGGAGGAGCATCATAATCATTTAAACGCGGATAATATTTATTTTGAGCTAAAAGTAAATTAACATGCGTATCCCGTTTATTTTCCGTTAATCTTGCTGGTACTACTATGTAAAATGATTTTTTTTCTGTTTCGATCAATTCTAAAGCGTAAACATTGACTGAAATGTTATTCATCTTTTCAAATTTTGAAATTTTTGTTAGCAGCATAGGACTATCTAAATTTTCTGTTTGTAAAACGTCAGTAAAGTGTGGATATGAGGAGGTTAGTTCTGCATGTCTTTTATTGCTAGGAGTCCGAAGAGCGCTTACAATGGCCCAGTAAAAGCAATTTTGATCTATATTTTTAATGTTTATACAAGCATTTTTCCTTATAATCGGTTCTGGTAGTCTAATATAAGATGAACCGTTTCCCAATTGATATTTACTGATATTAACAACTAAGGAAATAATTTTATTTAACGCAAATCCCGAATCTTTTTCAGCAAATTCCGATAATTCGTTTAAAAGTTTATCTTTAACATATATCTTAAACCACTCGTCTATTTGAGTTGATGTATCAATAATATGATTTTTAGTATTAATATATTTAATTCCCAAAATTTCATTATCCCCCGATTTCCTAATAAACTCCCCGCAAAATGTTGTATTTACTTTGAGCGCACAATGGGTGTTCAAAATATTCCTAATTTTCCTTTTAAAAACAACTACACAATCTGCTAAAAATTGATTCAAGTCCTTATGACGCAAATTAGCTATGGAACCGGTTTTTATTCTACTTTGAAAGCTCGATTCTACATTTTCCCATCTAACCCTCTGACCCAATGTTAAGTGAAGTCCTGCCCCAATATGTCTAGTTAAAATCAACTTTCTAAAATGTTTAAAATGCCCCAAATTTGTTTCTACTTTTCTACAGGTCCCTACAGATAATTTATTTTGCCTTCTACTACGAATTACCCGTTTACATAATCTAATTTGTTTTTCTATTCGTTTCAGCCACACTTCCGCGTCTCTGATTGTAAAATTATCAAATAAAATTTTCCGTAGACTAACAATTGATAGTAGAACACCGTCTGTTTGTTTGATGATCTTTTTAACCTTATTTGAAGACATTTGAAAAGACGACATTTTTTTTTTCAAGCAAACACATTACTCAAAAATATATAAAAATGCTCACCCTGTCCTCCTCCTGTTCTCTGCTTTGTTAATTTTCCACTATTTTGAATGATGCTAGCGGTCGGCTTTTCCCTACGTCCACTTCCCCTTGGAAGATGATCGAGTATTTTCCGTGAAAAAGTTCGTCGATGACCGGCTGGTACGTTTCCGTCACCCGCTGTGGTAGAAATAGCACTTCCGGTCCTAAATCTAGTAGCACGGCTTCCCCAAATTTCGACTTGACCACTTTAGCTGCTTGGATTGCAAATGGTGTCCCAACTGGTAGGTCCTTTAATTTTCTGATAGGTTTGCGGTCTACAATCGAAGACGCAGCATTAATTTTTGATAAATCCATCTATAAAAAAAATTGAGTCGTCTAACTATTTTGAAGCATAACACGAAAAAAAAAAACAGTTGCATTTAGAGACATAAAAAAGAAAAATATTAAATAAAATAGCACTTACTTTTTTTAAAATTTTCGCTCTCTCGTCTCTCTCGAAGCACTAATTGTACTGCGGTCGTTGTTGCAGCTTGCAGCGTTGTGCGTTAAGTGTGAAACAATGATGACTATTGCATGCGCTCGCTCAATATAAGTACGTAGTAGAGATGACACACGCGTGCATGAGATAATTGTATCGTAAATATGCATATTATATGCATCATATTCTCAGTACCATTTTTATCGAGAAAACTGCATGCGCTCGCTCAATATAAGTACGTAGTTGAGATGACACACGCGTGCATGAGATAATTGTATCGTAAATATGCATATTATATTCATCATATTCTCAGTACCATTTTTATCGAGAAAACAACATTCATTGCGGTTGCAGTATTTTTTATATAATTTCTTAGTAATACATGAATGTATCGTTTGTCCGGCGGAAATTCCAATTACAAGTTGCACATGAGAGTAGAATTTTGAGAAATATAGAAATTCGTGTATGATTATTGTATATTTGCTGCCTAATTTTTTTTCAGTCAAGATTTTGATTGGGGGGTAAACGAATTTATATTTGCTATCTGAGATTTTTGACATCATTCTCTATCAAGATGTTGATGTGGGTAGACGTATTATTTTTTATTTCAACTTTCACATACGTGCTTTGCAACGATTTCTCCGAAAAAGACGCTATAGTATACCTAACTCAATATGAACATATCATCGATAATACAACAGATCTCTCTACTTTGCTAACTAACTTGCAAGAAAAGTATAATTTACCAGTGGATGGATTGTTGAATAATGCAACAATTGAATTTATGAATCGTCCGCGTTGTCAATACAGTGATGCTGAATTTAGAGCAAGTTTTCCATTTCGGAAACATGACCTGAAATGGTATTTCCCTCGAAACACACCTGCGGCCCAAAAAGATGCAGAAATGGCTTTTCAGATGTGGCAAAATGTTTCAAACTTAACATTTACAATGGTTACCAATCCCACTCTATATCCTCCTGATATTACTATAACCATGGTTAGCAAGACTCATTATTTTAGCGCAAACTGTATGGGTAATGATGAATGTCCATTGACATTAGATGATGCTGGCGGCGTTTTAGGACATGCATACTTTCCTGACTCTAGCGGCACCTGTAGAGAAATCCATTTAGATATAAATGAACGCTGGTATTTTGGAAATAATCCTAATATACCCAAAAATCAAACTAGTTTTCTTATGGTGTTGGTTCATGAAATTGGACATGCCCTCGGCATAGCACATAGTGCTTCTCCGAATGCTATTATGTTTGCCTTCTATCAGCATGAGATTCGTGGTCTAGATGTTGATGATATAAATGCAGTACAATATCTATATGGAAGAAAAAACAAATATGATTCAATCCCAAAGTCTACCACCGCATCAGCAATACCAAAAACAACAACAACTATAAGATCTACAACTCGTAAGCAGCCGATCCTCAAAAATTTGTGTGATATTATTCCAGATTTTATGTTTTTAGCTATTGCTCCAGAGTTTTCAAATTACCGATTATATATTGCACATGATATGTTTATATGGAAACTAGACTTAAACGAAATGATTATCCCATCTCAGCCTGAACTTCTTGTCGATTATGTTCCTACAGAATTACGTCAATACACTTTACAACATATTTTCCAATCAACAAACGGTGACTTGATTACCATTGTGTCTCCAAACAAATATTTCTCAGCATCATTCCCTACCATTAAATTTCTTGATAATTTTTCAATTGATATACCCGATAGGGCTCGAATCAATGCTATTTTTCAATCAAACGCAGGACGGTCCTATACCTTTTATAATAATATGTCATATATAGAATTTTCTAACGATTTTACTGATGTGTTGAACAGAGGACGGATAAGAGACATATTTCCTGGGTTACCTGAAGATATTTCTCTCGCATTTCGATGGATTGATGGCCATATTTACTTTTTCCGTCACGCAACTTACTATAAATTTAATGAATTTACAAGAAAAGTTGTTGCGACCGGACCATTTCATTGGACTCTATTTGGAGTACCATGCCCCAGCCAGGATTTGTTACATCAACTAAAAACTCTGTTATCTAAACTTGTATCTGTATATCATTAAAAAATACATTTTTCAGAAAGCTATGTTTATTTCGTATTCAGCCTGTTGTCAAACAAAAAAAAAACAGTCGGTTCCTTCGACTCCCCACCCCCCCACCATCATTCTACTACATAAAGTTTCATTTTGAACGGTATCATCCTGTATAATAATAACAGTACATCGTATACAGGTTATGAGACATTCTGACCGACCGACCGACCGACCAGAGGAGCCCACCACGCTATTTAGGTCACGCCTTGCTATATACGATTTAACGATATACCGTCGGTCCATCGATCCGCTATTTTTCGATGCACCCCTGTATACACGTTCTGAATGCCCCCCGTAATCCACGCCAACACCAGACAGGTGCGACATCGGCGCCATCTATGCGCGAGATGCCCAACCCATCAATGGCAGCTGTCCAATGACACATAGATTCCGTTTGGTTTGTACAGCGCCAAACAAATCGGCGCCATCTATGCGCGAGATGCCCAACCCATCAATGACAGGTGTCCAATGACACATAGATTCCGTTAGGTTTGTACACCACCAAACAAATCGGCGCCATCTATGCGCGAGATGCCCAACCCATCAATGACAGGTGTCCAATGACGTATGACAGATGACGTGTAACGCCATCTATGCGTGAGATGCCCAATGACGCATGACAGGTGTCCAATGACACACAGATTCCGTTTGGTTTGACAGCGCCATCTAGCGGCGGAATCCCCAACTCATGAATACAGATTCCGTCCAACAACCTGTCAATGGCGCGCGACGCCAGCGCCTCTGGTGGCGGATTTTGGAAGTTTTGAGACCGAATCCCCATAAGACATCTACTAATATATTTTGGAAGTAAAATTAATTGCATATAGTAATGACGATAAGAGAACATTCCTAAAATGTATTGTAGTTGTGTGTGGAATTCCTGCCACCCTTAAAGATACTTTTTTTATATCGAAGCAGCCGCGCAAGCAGAAGCCTAAATGCCAGAACACGGCGGCTGCTAAGATGGAGCCCCTGGATTTTGATGAGACATAAAAGATAAGAAATGGAGAATCATGTATGAGGAGGATAAAGATTTTACCAACATAAAGAAATAATGAAAACGGCCAAGTGTTTGAAGCTCTGAAAAACCTACCCGAAGCATCGCCACTCGAAGAGCTTGAATAAACGTTCAGGGCCGACCTTAGATACTCGTTTTCACTTTGCAATGATGCTACTTCTCGTTTCAAACTGATGATAAGAGCCTCACGTGGGTCCTGAAATACAAAATATGATTCATAATATATCTACTGATATAAATACACGTTCGATCGCCCGTTAATTGAATGTATCCAGTTATAACAAATGACATATACAGAATCGCCGTAGTAGCTTGTCGACGTTCTCAGTGTAAAAAGTTTGGTAATTAACGGGATCCTTGACATTATTCATATTTTAGACTTGAAGTCAATGCCAGTTATGATGCCTAACGTTTTCATAATCTCTTATAATGTAAAAGAAAAATCTATTTGAAGATTCGTTCAAATGCTCATCTTGTGAGTTCCGTATTCAGAATCAACGAAAGAAAATGCAAGAAACTCATTTTAGTCAGCAACTAGCTGTTCAAACATAGGGGATGGGGGAAAAACCCTAATACAACACAAAACTATTTCAGATGTAAACTCCGGAGGCAACAAGCAGAAGACACAGCCAAGATGGAATGGTTATCCAGGTAATGTGCTAGAAATTTCAAAAGTTACTATAGATCAACATTTTTACTAGCATACATGTTTTAATAGTATTTTTATTAAGAAGATATTGCTATCACAAATGTGAAGATTTTCATATAATTGATTTTAGATCATGAATACCGAAATATTTTTCAATAGACATATATATACAGGGTGACTTTGAAGTTGAGTCATTAATTTTCAGATAATGATTGTAGAAGGAAGATAAACCAAAATATGTGTGTAAAAATAAAAAAAAAATTTACCTTGTTTTATAAAGTATCCTCCCGACAAGTATTTCAGTGCGGACCTGTATTTGATCGTGAGGTCCCCTGTGAGGTCTTAAGTCACCTGATTCACGAGCCCGTTGTACTACATTAACAAAGGCACGAGGGGTTGGTTGCACTCGATTGGGAAACCGATCCGCATAAACATGTGCCATTTTATATTTCGTTTGAGCCACGCAACAGATACCACTATTCACTGACACTGACTGTATACAAATGAATGAAACAATGTAAAAACATCGTTCCAAATTCTTTCGCTTTTTTGTTTCCGATGCGATGAACCGATACGGCGGATTATATCCGTTGTCGCCAAACACGAGCACATTGAGACAGGGCGGTACTCAAACTTCCAAAGGGCTATAACTTTGTCACTTTAATTTTACCAGAAAAATGGTAAAGGAAAAAAACATTTCTTTTGATCAGATCTACTCACTGTTAAAATAAATGACTCAACTTCGAAGTCACCCTGTATATAGAGAGAGATGGAGAGAAAATGATCATGCGGAGAAAGGTATATAACAAAAGTAGAAAAATAATGGGCAAATCCACAGAAAGGAGGAAAGTGGATTCGAGCAGAAAATAGGATAGGCAACCCGAGCGATACGTATTTCTGCTGGTTGGCTTCATCAGGCCCGAAATGAATGCACATATGAAACTACAAAAGTAAATACACATGCCCACACATCCGGATACGGGTTGGCTCTTGTTGTGGACTTCGTGTGTCGTTTTTTTTCCTCTCCATCTTCGGTTCCTCAGGTTACACTCGTATCCGGATGTGTGGGCATGCGAATCCACTTTTTTAGTTTCATATGTGCATTCATTTCGGGCCTGATGAAGCCAACCAGCAGAAATACGTATCGCTCGGGTTACCTATCCTATTTTCTGCTTGAATCCACTTTCCTCCTTTTTGCGGATTTTGCCCATTATTTTCCTACTTTTTGTTGTATATATATATATATATATATATATATATATAATCTGTTGTGTTCCCGTCCGAGATATTAATATCCACTCCATCTTGATTTTTACATTCGTCCAGTCCTACATCAGTACAATGGAGGGAAGCTATCGTGACATGCCTAACTAGTCTCAAGATGTATGACATTGAAACTATACATGCCTGAATATATGAAATCAATAATTATGGGGATAAAATTGGAGGACATACTTTATCATGTTCCCATTCTAAATTAAATGCACGACTATATTTTGAACACTTACCATTAACACAACCGGCTTAGTCCTTATTTTCTTGGCTCGGGCCGCATAACGAAGAGTGTTTATTGTTTCATATATGTTTGATCTTGCGGGTGAAATGCAAGCAATCTGAAATTATCGAAAATCAATTAACCATGATAAATATAAATTATAGATTTTCATTTACCATTAGAGTCACCCCATTTCCCGCTAGCGAGTCCGCTAGAAGCTTCGTTAGCTTAGAATCTCTGTAAGGTATATGGGATCCTTTTCTCTTCGGGTCGCTCAGAGAAGCTATACAGTAACCTATAATGAAACAATGATTACGAGTTAGACGCACAAAACAAACTACACAACGTTGTACAGGATGTCCGAGAACAGTGTTTCTCAAAGTGGGCGATAACGCTCCGCTCTTCATTTGTAAGAAGGGTATATTCATTCTCAGAAGCAGCAATCGACGGCGGCCTCTCCTCCCCCGCTCTTCAATTTTCAAACGCGGATACCCTCTCCCGAGACGAACATCTTCTTGAACAATTGTGTGTGGAAGGGGGTAGGTGATCAAGTTCCTATAGGCCAACGATTCTTATTTCGTCTAGCAGCCTCTCATGTTTTAGTGTAGGTAAGTTTTAATTTTCGTTTTAAGTAAACAATAACGCTAATTCATCATCTCCTCTAGGATCTTTACCGCGCTACCTAGGTCTTCAGCGCCTAAAAAGAGGCGTTATCGCCCACTTTGAGCATGACTGAGACAAATATTGCCTACGAGCCTCCTCATCTGGGATGTCGATGTCACTGGAAATTGTTTTTTTCTTAAATAGCATTTGAATGGTGCTGGATGAGTCAACATAATTTTTACAGCATAGGAGTATCACGTGATAGACAAAAAAAATATTTATTTTATAACGAACATGTACAACAGAGAAATTGTTCATAATATTCTTTCCCTGCCCTACCGGTAGTTAGTGTCCCTTTCCCCAATCTGCGCGGCATCGCTGCAAGCGTGTTGTTGATTTCGTGTGTGTTTCTGTTTCCTCTTCGTTCCCTTAGCCCACAGGACATATTCTAAAGGCTTTTAGCACAACATCAACGCAATATTTTACCCTCTCCGACCCGAAGTCCTCCGCGCTGGACATAGTTTTATGCATAGTATCTCGCTCCACCTCGAAAACTTGGCAACGCCGATGTTTCGTCATTGTAACTATGATGGTGTGCTCGTTTTGAGGTTTGCCATGGCGTACCTACGTAAATTTGGTAAGTTTTTGTATTTCTACCACTTATTTCAATTATACTTTAGGTCCAGTCCGAAGACATCACTTTGTTTATTTACTATGTAGTCCGGCCCTGGATTACTAGCCGCACACTAAGTTAAAAGACAAGAGATCCCCGCTCCCGTCCCGTCGCTCTCCGGTCTTGCCCATTGAGTCATTCGGTTTTTGGTGTTACAGCCGTACGGTCGCCCGGCTTGTTTGTGCGTTAGGAAACACGTAAAATACGCGATTCCCTTTCAAATCGGTTTAGTGCATGGTGAGTAAGTTGGTAAGTAGGTACAACAATGGGTTGTTTTGCTGCTCATCTAGTAGCACGTTATATATAATATAAGATATACTCAGCAGAAAACCATGGAAGAAAAAACTGGCGGCAGGGACCACGTCAATGGTCCCATGAAATTTCAGTTTTTTGAAATTGGCGGCTGCGCCAGAAAATTAGTATACATATATCATATATGCACATTTTTAAAGAAATATGCACAATTTCTATTGACATCTTTGCACAATTCAAAATCTATCGAGAACAACACTTTCAAGGTCCCGTTCGCGGAGTAGCATCAGTCGTAGTCGATCACCGAGCGTGTCGAGGCGACGTAGAGAGAGACGAGAAGATGTGCGGGAAAAAACATCCAGCCCAGCTGATAATGCACAGCGTCAGGTAGGCCTGGCTGGTCGTTCCCCGTGCGGGCCGGAAGCTCAGGTACTGACAGGGCCGGATTTGGGAGCGGCGCCAACAACGCAAAACAGTATGGACGATGTTTTGATACTTGACGATGCCGATTGTATGCCATTATCAGAGGACACATTAAATATTCTGGGTGCCGATCCTGAAAAGGCTAATACGTCTAGTTTTGAACTTCACGGTGCCCTAGCCTCCAGGTGGTCCCATATTTTGGCAAACGGGCTATCCGCCGAAGATATTTCTATCCTAAGCGAAAAACAAAATGTGCCAGCTAATTTCGCTTTATTACGTCCTCCAAAAGTAAATCCCGAAGTGAAAACTATTCTTTCATCCACACATTTAACTAGGGATTCCACTCACTAAGGGTACCAATTGCACATTGGTAACGGACTAACCACACTGGGAAAAGCACTCGACGTTATCTTGGAAGACGAATCCAGCATCCCTAAAGACATTTTACACCAGGAACTTGAGGGTAGAAGCTGCAGGTCGAGGTCTCGTGCCGATTCGCCCCATTACTTTAGGCGTTCTCGTTCTCGGCCGAGCCGTAGACGTTCAAGGTCCGGGGATGTTCCGACATGCACAATTGTGCATATTATGCACAATTTTACGAACATATGCACAACATGCACCCCCCCCCCACACAAAATATGCACAATCGCCAATAAATAAAGTGCATTTTTTATACAAAACTGGCAATACATTATCTTAACAGCTTCTCGAACTGAGTGAAATGTACTGTTAGACACAAACAAAATACGAATCCAGTAATTATTTGTTACGCATTCGCGTCCCCATGATTGTTCATAAATGATAGCCCTAGTTAAATTTAATAAGCGGGGATTTGGAGGTTAATTCTCCCAGTTTCTTGAGGAGTCTTGACAGGGAAAAAGTCTTTGACAGATTCTGCACGAATATTGGCAGCTCTTTTCCACGATATTTCGAAAACAAGGAAATATTTAATTAGCCCAGTACTTAACAAATCAGTTAAAGAACTGACTGAAAATACCATACCTGGTGAATTTTTGTTTGGGCCAGATTTAGGTGAACGAGCAAAAAATTTGAAATCTTTGGAAAAGGCAAGACAGGACGTTTGCCTTCTAACCCCTCACGCATTAACTCTCAATCAGCGCGGGGGCCTTCAATCATTCCGAAAGGAGAGGGGGGGCAGCTCGTCCAAGAATGCAGGACCTTTAAACAGGTATCGCTCGTCTTACCGCAAGAGGGAGGTGAGGCAATACAAGGGCCATTCCTCGAAACAGTTTCCTTAGAACAGACAACAGCAAACCAGGAAACGCTGAAGGTAAAACAACTTCCGTTTGCTGGCCGTTTACAGTTTTATTTGGACTCTTGGTCCAAACTGACCTCAAATTTGACAGTCTTATCCTGGATTCAAGGTTATAGGATTCCCTTCAAAGACAACCTTCCATCATGCCACCACTTGGTTAAAAATACTTTTGTCCCTACAGAAACATCGCTAGTAAGATTAGCTATAAACGATTTGTTGAGGTCCGGAGCCATACTCAAATCTGAGTCAAGGCCCGAACAATTTATCTCTCCATGTTTCCTAGCAGATATCCAGCGGTGGAAAAAGGTTTATTTTAAATCCAAAAAAATTAAATGAACATGTGGAATGTCCGCATTTTAAAATGGAGGACCTACGAACGGCAATTAAATTGACTCACAAAAACGTGTATATGTGCACAATTGATTTGAAAGATGCATACTTTTTGGTACCCGTTCACAATGACCATCAACCATTCCTTAAATTTCAATTTGAAGGTCAATTGTACCAATTTACCTGCTTACCGTTCGGGTTATGTACAGCTCCGTTATGCTTCACAAAACTCATGAAGCCAGTCGCCTCTTTTCTCCACACTTTAGGCATCTCTACAGTCAATTACCTAGACGATTTCCTAATATTCGGAGATTCCTATGAATCCTGTCTCAAACATGTCAACACAACCATTTGTCTTTTAAAATCGTTAGGTCTTATAATCAATAAAAACAAAAGCATCCTAGTACCTACCACTTACATAAAGTTTCTAGGCTTTATGATATATAGTGTCCATTTAAAAATAGAACTTCCTGACGAAAAGAAGCCTATCCCTGAAAGCATAAAGCCAGATATTTTTTGGTGGACAAATCATATTTCAAAAGCCTTCAATGACATCAGGTATGATTCCTTTCATATAACAATTTTTACCGACGCATCACTTACAGGATGGGGTGCTGGTTGTGGCCATGACAGAACCCATGGATCCTGGTCTGACTCTCAAAAACGGTTACATATAAATAATTTGGAGTTATGGGCTATTTCGTACGGGATTCAGTGCTATGCCAAAAATTTGAAAAACTGCAATATTCTAATTAGATGTGACAACACGACAGCTGTTTCATACATCAACAGAATGGGGAGCCTTCAATTCCCAGACTTCTGTTCGTTGTCAAAACAAATTTGGCAATGGTGTGAGCAAAGGAACCTCTGGCTCTTCGCTTCATACATTCCTTCGAAGGATAATGTTATAGCAGACACCGAGTCCAGGAGTTCGAATTTGGAAACGGAATGGTCATTATGTCAAACCGCCTTCGACCGTTTAACCACCGTTTTCGGAAACCTAGAGATTGATCTTTTTGCTTCCCATACAAATGCTAAATTCAAGTTATATGTCTCCTGGCATAGAGATCCAGGATATGCATATATTGACGCATTTACGATTCCCTGGAATCGATTTTATTTTTACGCATTTCCACATTACAACAATATAACAGTTCGTATAAATTACGGTGGGGTTATTGCTTCAGTAATGACATTTCGCTTTTTAATCCCACAATCAAAGAAGTGGTGTCATTCTTGCAAGAATAGACAAATAATCAAAACCTTACGTATGGTACTTTTAACTCCCATACATCTGCCCTTTCATTAATTTGCTCAAAGGATTTAGCCTCTAATCCGATAATTAAACGCTTCAAAAAAGGCATCTCTCGCTTATGGCCTTCACGACCAAAGTATACTGCCACCTGGGACCCTATACCCCTTCTAAATTATTTAGAGAAGTTATCATCACCGCTTAGTCTTCAAACTCTGTCACACAAATTAACGACGTTATAAGCCCTGATAACAGGAGAAAAACTCCAGACGATATCTCTTATACGTCTCTCAAATATAATCCATGGTCACAGTGAATCAACTATTAATATATCGGATCCAATTAAAACCAGTAGAGTTGGAAAACCTCAACCCACTCTGCACATCCCGATTTTTCAACAAAACCCCTTTCTTTGCGTGGCCTCAATCCTGAAAGAATACATTGATAGAACGGCTTCTTTAAGAGAACCCAATAACGATTTCCTATTTGTGACAGGGAAAAAACCCCATGGCAGGGCGTCTAAAGACACTTTAAGCAGATGGGTAAAATAGACCCTTGCCTCTGCAGGAGTAGAAACAACACTTTTTACGCCTCATTCAGTAAGGCATGCGGCGACTTCTGAGGCGTTAAGAAAAGGCGTTTCCGTAGATAACATATGTAAAACAGTAGGTTGGACGCAACGTTCCACGTTTGCAAGATTTTATAATCGTCCTCTATAACCAAACAATGAGTTTGCAAATGCAATCCTAGATATAAAATTGGTCTGATTAGTTAAGTTCTAATACTCTTGAGAGTTTGTTACATGTTTCCTGTGTTTCAGTTATTTCTCATATCAACGTTATCTTTAGGTTACAATTTGAGAATTTATTTTATGTTTGTTACATAGGAATACTAAATATATTGATTCCACTTTATAACACCATCAGATCGCTCGCAACTGTGTTCTATCTTTAAACATCTACATAGTAAATAAACAAAGTGATGTCTTCGGACTGGACCTAAAGAATAACTAATCGATCAGACGAACTTACCTTAAGTGAAGTTCGATCGTAATTACACGAGGGTCCAGTCCGAAGACATCACTCCCACCCCTTTTTTCAACCCTCCCAAGTTGCGAGCAAGTACCATTTCTTTTAACAAATGAGTCAATGGGCAAGACCGGAGAGCGACGGGACGGGAGCGGGGATCTCTTTTCTTTTAACTTGGTGTGCGGCTAGTAATCCAGGGCCGGACTACATAGTAAATAAACAAAGTGATGTCTTCGGAATGGACCCTCGTGTAATTACGATCGAACTTCACTTAAGGTAAGTTCGTCTGATCGATTAGTTATTCTTTAGGTCCAGTCCGAAGACATCACTTTGTTTATTTACTATGTAGATGTTTAAAGATAGTTCGTTTGATCGATTAATTATTACTATGTGAGAATCGACAGAATATGAATGTATCTTCGATTAGATAATGTCGGTTGGATGTTAACAGTAATAAGAAACTGTATAAAAGTGGTCTACGTTTTCTGTACAGCATTTTGGATACTGGGACTTTACTATACTTACTTGGACATACTTTGGTTTTGTAATTGTTTTGCCTACTTATTTTTAGTATTTACTTTTTTGTAAATTTATGCCTTGTTTAATTATTCTTTTTTTAGAGTCCAAAAAATATCTCACTGATGCCGATTTAGAAGAAATCATAAACAGCAGTGATTTTTTTCTAAGCGATGACAATGATGAAGATGATGCGTTCCCTACAGCGACGTTAGATGAAGATGCTCAGATACAGCCACAAGAAGTCAAAGAAGATTATGAAGCTTCAGAAAACTAATACTGCACATATCTGGGAAAGACAGCCTTTCGAGGAACAGAATATTGCTTGCCTCGATCCAGAATGGGTTTTACAGAAAGATCGTGAGTTTAGATTATTTCTCACAATACTTTTCTGACGAGTTTTGGGAAAATGTATCTAAGCAAAGCAACATCAGAGCTATGCAGGCTAATGAAAAAAAGTTATTGAATTCTACAGCGGAAGAATATCATAAACTGACGGGAATTCATATTCTCATGGGTATATTTGGACTGCCAAGACTAAGGCTGTATTTCATAAAAGGAATCGACATCCCCATAATAACCCAACTACCTAGAGATCGAATTTTCAAATTACGAAACTACCTACATGTTGTTGATAACCTCAGCATTTCAGATCAAGAAAACCAATCAAATACGTTTTGGAAAGTGCAACCGATTCGTGATTCAGTTCGAGCCAAGTGTATCACCTTGCCAAGGACAAAAGACTTATCTATTGATGAACAAATGATACCATTTACAGGCACTTCAAGCTTAGTCCAATACGTTAAAAATAAACCAAATCCCGTTGGGTTGAAAAATTTTGTTCTGGCGATACCCTCAGGGTTGGTATTAAATTTCTTCATTTACCAGGGAGCTAAAACCTGGCCAGATGGTTCACCAGAGAAGGATTTGGGCATAGGAGGGAGTGTGATGAAAAAGGTTTCTGATAATTTGTCACCTGGACACGTCCTTTATTTTGATCGTTATTTCACTTCCCTCAACCTACTCGACTATTTATTAACTAAAGGGATCTTAGGAGTAGGAACTATTATGAATAATAGGGTGCCTCGAGTTGTAAGAGATAAAATTAAAAAAGATAAAGATCTGCTATCAAATGGTCGGGGTTCGTATGATGAATGGGAGAGAACTGATAAAAAAATGTCATTACTGAAGTGGATGGACAGCAGAGCCGTCACAATGGCATCTACATCGTCAGGTTCTGCGCCGATATGCGATCTTCACAGGTGGGACAAAAAAAACTCAAAAATATATTTTCCATCGTTAGTTACAACCGCTCGATGGGCGGTATAGATCTTTGCGATCGATTCATTTCATATTATCGCATTTGCATGCGAACAAAGAAATCGCCAGTGCGGGTATTTTGGCACTTCATTGACTTGGCCATCACTAATGCGTGGATAGAGTACAAGCAGGATTGCTTAGCGCGTGGAGATCGGAAGAATACCGTCATGGATTTGCTAGAGTTCAAACTCTATATTGGTAGATCTTTAGCTCTCGGAGGCCAAAGACAGAAGACTTTACACGATCGGGGGAACAATGATAGTGCCGAAGAGAATATACCGGCAAAACGCAAGAAGTCAACATCATTGCCACCCAAGGACGTCAGAAAAACCGGCAACGATAATTTGCCGATATGTAGTGTAAATGACAAAAACTCCTCCTACATGCGGTGCAGGAATGAAGGTTGCACAAAGAAAACTCGGTTCAACTGTCTCAAGTGCCAGGTTTATCTTTGTATTTCTCCAGAAAGACAATGTTTTTTTGAATTTCACTCTTAAACTTTGAGATAAAGTAAGTCCTCATGTCCAAAATGTGGGACATGTTGTAATTTTTTTCTTTTTAATAAAATTTCACTTGACTGGATCTATAGCTTTATTGAGTCCATAATACTCGTATTTCTCAGAAAATTCTACAAAAATAACGAAGAAGCAAGCCTTGGGACTGAGGAGAGTATAATTACGTATAATTATGTTTGATTTGAGGGTCGCAGAAGAACGCGGATCGAAAACATTTTCTATAATTTTAAGTTTTAATGGCAAATGTACGGGAAAATCTACGTTGTGTGAAATATGGCTATTAGGTGCATGGAATTATTGGGGTTGGGAGAGCACTAATATGCTAAGATCAAAAAATTTTCACGTACCTTCCTCCACTCCCTACAGCTCCACATGTTTTTTCCGAAAATGATCAGGAGCCTCGGAATCGTCAAAAAACGAAGTTTGAGCGATTTTTATTTTTTCGTTTTTCGCCTCTCACCCCGCCGCCACTGGACCGATTTTCGAAATCTATAAAGCTTGTGTGCCCTTGGCGGAAACGAGTGACATGATGTTTTTTGATTTACATGCTATATTACTATATTATATATTATTATAAATTTTTCGCGATTACAAGCCTGGTTTCAAAAACTGCTCATTCTATCGAAATCGAGTAAGACTGTTATTTTTTTTAGCTAAGATATCAGGCTTTCCAAAAATACAATTTTTAAGTTATTGCTATACAGGGTGTAAAGAATACTAGTAATGTTTTGTTAAGGCCAAACTGGTTATTACGCTGTCAAAAGTTTGATGAAGCATGCTGTGATTACAGTATCGTTCAAATGTTTTGTGAGAGAAACCAATTTCCGATGGCGTCCTTTAAAGGCCTGCAAGTTCTTAGGGACGTTTCACATTTTTTATAGAAAATTATCATTGTATGTCCTCAAACCTGGAGTTCGTTAATAATTATAGTCGTATTTTAAGTTGGGAAAAAATTACCAAAAGGTTTGTTATAATAACCAAGAGGTCCAGGGCTCTTAGATCATACCCAACATGAAATATATAAATATAAATTAAGCAGCGACTGCGTAACGAGCGCTAAACTGAACTGAATACGATCAATTGATCTTAACGTTTTATTCAGCTTGAAATTAACATTTTTATTTGCACTTGTCGTCGACAAAATTTTATATCCCTTGACGTGTTACAGGTAGTGGTATTTCGTACCTTGTGCTTAAATTTTACGCTGCGGGCCATATGCACCCCTTTAATGTCCTGGATACATAAATAACTAATATATTATGGTGCAAACAGAGTAATTATACTCCTTTACCTGAATGGACAATTGTATTATTTTGAGGATATAAGTATCCTTTTACAGTCTGTTTCTTATTCTGTATGAATTTTTTGAGCAACCACAAATTAGAACAGCGCGAAAGCGACACCCGAACTTGCATATTTTTTGGAGACTTCCGCAGTGTGATTGTGGATCCGTAGAAAATGCCTCCGCACTCCATAGAATAGATTAGGCAAAAGTTCGCATTCGTTAGAGAAACTTTACGACTCATTTTTTCCATAATCCCGTTTGTTGGATGTAACAAGACCCAAGATACGGTAACTTGGTACAAATTAGAACTTCTTAGACAAGTTTTTTCAGGCTCTCTGGATCATTCTGAACAAAAAAGCTCGGTAATAACTTGTCTCTAAAGTTGAATGTATTCGACTTGAGGTTTGAAAAACTCTCAAAATGTTAGTAATTACCATTTTTGAGATTGCCAATTGTATAAATTAAGTTCAACGACCGCTAGGTGGCGCTATCATCGAGCACCCAACGAATAGGGACGCGGGTGTTGCTCATAGCGCGTTCTTAAAAATAAATAATTCCGCAAATTCTTTTTGGTGTCTTGTAGAGAAAACCTTTAGTTTTAAACGTGATTATAGAAAAATTGAGGAAAATTTCTCCACGAATACGACGTTTTTGCTCTGTCCAAGTGCGAATCATTCATAGCAAAAATGAATGGAATATATCATACCTTATTCATAATTCATGTACTGTAAAATTGGAATATTGATTCTTGACAGATGACGCCTAGAACCACACCAAGTACGGATAATAAATCGCGACTTACTGGATAATATAATCCCAGGAAAATCATTATACCTTCAAGTTAATAACCGTACGAACGTCGAATAGCAAAGCTGTATAGACAGGTCTGTTGTTCGATTAAACTTGTGAAAAGGTCTCATAGATAATTTATCGACGTCTAATCTACTTCGTTTTTGTTTGACCCTGACAATTTGACTTGATCATTTATTAATAGTGAAATCTACGGTTCCCTAATATCGAACACGTTACAGTAGTAATAGTAGTTTTAGCTTATGGGTGAGCGTAATAACGATTAGCTTACGAATAAGTAGGAAATCACGACTCTATACCTTGCTTGCAGTTTCAGCTCGATTTGAATATGAAAGGTGCGATAAACATTCTACGCAATTAACAAAAAAAGGAAATATAAAGATTTTGATAAAACAAATTAAAATCACCTGTGCTAGAGAGAAAACCACAAATATGTAATAGAAACCAAGTTGGTGCTAAAATCGATCCTTGGCTTACTATAGTGGGTCAAAAAAAAATTGATGCTTAACTGTGATTGATATCTACGGAGTCTGCTTCCCATACGCAAGTGATTCTAGGAAGGGCAAAATACATGTCATACCGAATTATCTGAAGTCTGCGTAATGTCAATTTGAAACACGAGAATGAACGAAATCACTCCACAATTGAGTGAAGCTAGACGGAGGGCGCCCCAGTAGATCTTTGGTGTCTCTGTCTTTACCAAGCAGTGATGCTCAAAATATTTGAGAAGTTTTTGATGTGCTATTTGAGACGGTTTGAACATGAGCATGAGTTATTATATCTCTATATAATTTCACAAGCTCTGAAACGGCTAAGAGATACGAAGTCGCTTAGAATGGCACAAACTTGCGGATTTAGGTATCTAACAAAGTGGCGCTTCGGAAGTTTTTGAAATTCGAGGTACTTCCGGAGAGAAATAGAAAAGACGGAATTTTCCCAAAATCATTTTAATTTTTTCCCGACTTTATTTATAGAGGGATATTAAAATAAATTGTACATTAACATTGGCACTTTTTGTACTCTACAACTTTGCATAATTGTAGTCTCAATATGACGTGTTGTCTCTAGTTCTCCAGCATCAACTGTATTTTTTCTTATGGATGCCATATTAGATTTTTGCGCAGATGGATATAGTTTTTAATTCTGATTTTAAAAATGTATAATATGCCATACATTAAGATTATCAAACCCAATGTACATATAAGAGTTAGGATTTGCCTACAAAATAACGAACAGCATTTTGAACATCTGCGACGATTTACCCCTGCTTACTTATGACTGTTATGATATTCTTACCATCAATAGAATTTTCATTTTGTGTTCAGCTTTCACCATACCTCTTTATTTCCTTATACTTTTCATCCAAAAACAAATTCATGGCCAACCAACGGAATTTAGGACTGAAAAGTCCACTTAAATGTACAAAATTCCAATATAGCGTCCATATGAAAATAACAAATTGGGTGATCGAAGTCGACGGAAGAACAAATCTCGAAATGAAAATTTGACTACCATCTTGTAGAGTAACAATGGTAACATGCAATTTATTTTGAAATCTCATCTCAAATAATGTTGGGGAGAGATAAAAATGATTTTAGGGCAATTCGGCGCCTAATCGGCATAGTAGAGCCCTGCGACTGTTTTAGTCTTTTCCAGATAGGTAGCCAAAGTAGATCAAACCTTGTGATTTCCATCACCTTTTCGAGCGAAAGGACAGTCTTCCCTGTTTTCGAAGTACGTTCGCCGGGTGAAGTCCACTGTCCTTGGTATCTGGTGTATATCAGTGGATCCATGTTCCGCCGACTGTCACGAAACGACACAGAAACTCCTTCGCAATGCGCTTAATTAGCGTCAAACACTGCTCTGAAGTGGTTTCATGGTTGCGCTTGTTGTCTGGAGAGAGCAAACGCGGCGCCCGTCGCGCACACAGCTTTCTCGTGCCCAATATTTCATATAGGATATGACCCACCTGGTTTTTTGAGATGCCGACTGTCTCAGCTATCTCGCGCACCTTTAATCGGCGGTCTGCCAATACTATATCGTGGAGTTTCGCCACGTTATCCTCCGTGGTAGCCGTTTTAGGGTCACCTGGGCGTGACCGACCTGCCACCACGTTGAAACTCAAACCAATTTTTGACGGTCGCCATCGAAGGAGAAAAGTCACCGTACACAGCATCGCTCTTTTTTCATTTTTCTAATATCCGCGGACACACCGGAATACTCACGCGGTCAAAACAAAACCACGAGTCCGATTCGGCTGAAATTTTGACAGTAGTTGTCTACGAGAATATACTACACCATAGTGGAGCCATCGGACGGTGAGCAACAGACTTTCGCACCTACAGAAATATGTAAAAGGATTCTGAACGGCACGGGTATCATGTAAAAAACCTCAGTATACAAAACCAAAATTATTTTTTGGAGTTGCAAAATAATTCAAGTAGTCAAAGCAATAATGCTTAAGCTATTTCAAATGATTTACTTCTTTTCTTTGCTCTATTTCTTCCTTCCTTTCTTTCCTTCTTTCCCTTTTACCTTTAAACATGTTTGGTATCCGACGAGACTTTTAACTAACAGTAAAGGTACACCGGAGCGCTCTGACGAAAAATGACGAATAGAATGTAAAAAACCTATAAAACGTCAAAAAAGAACTATAAGATGTCAACTTGCAGACTAGGTAGTTTTTAGAGCGCAAACAGTCATTCCACGTTTGCTCACTAGGATCGTTGTGAACGTCCATCTATGGAGGAATCACTCAACTAAACTACGCATTATTGGTTGCATAGTTTTGTGAGACTGAGTGATCCGGGTCTGTAGTTTTTATCTCTGAGAAGAAAGTTGGTTGAATAGCAAGATCGCATCTGGATGATTATGTGTATTGGTCTGCATGTGTATAAAATCAGTGATGTTTGCTGTGCGGGAAAATCATTACTGAATACGCCGAATATGACATCTTGTGCTTTCTGAAGAGAGGTTATATTCAAAGTTATAAATTACGAAAAACTGGGGAGAATTACGGCAAATCATCACCGCGCCCGCGTTGTGTGTAATTACTGTTAGCATGTATGTGGCTTGTCATTCGACAGTGTACAATGAATATAATTATTTCTTATCTCTCTCATTTTTGCAATTCAGCAAATTTCTGTATGTAATTTCCAGAATGGATAAGAAAAAGTGGATGCGAAACTAATTTCTAGCTTTGAATTTCAATTAAGTGTATTTCAGACAAGAACTCAATGTAGTTATCATCAAAACATAGACCTCCAGTAATGCCATCTCAGAAGCAGGTTTTACATCACATCAGGGCCAAACAATTGATAACAAGCCTCATGACGTTTAGACAACACGTACAACTAAGTGCTAAGATAACATCTTGTAGAAAAACCTACATAATAATAATGTCAAAAAAAACCAGCATAATGTCAAAAAAATCGGCATAATGTCACTTTTCAAGTATACGTGATACCCGTGCCAGTCCTGAATCGGTAAGTTCGAAATAGAAGATAGGGCGATACGATAGCGAATACGAAACAAATAACTATCTGATAATTTCAATACCTAGCTAGGAATTCTGCTTTTTTTAAATAACTAAGGTTTGGTGATGTCAATGTATTCATCTATGCAAAAATCCAATATGGCGTTCAAAATAGAATATAAAGCTGATGCTGGAGGGCAAGAGACCAAACCACTTATTGAAATTCTTATTATGCCTTCTTCTTCTTCCTACTTTATCAATAGGCTCATGCCTGTTTGACTTCGGTTTTTAGCCTCAATTGATGTTGTCTGACCATTTTTTCCTCGGTCGTCCCATTGATCTTATTCCATTTGGCGATTTGTCTCTTGCTATTCGTACTGTTCTATTTTCTGTCATTCTTTCTATGTGTTGGTTCCATTATATTTTTCTTCTTTTGATCCACAGGTTTATTTCCTCTATACCACATCTCGCTCGAATTTCCTCACTTCTTACTCTGTCTCTTAGAGTTTGGTTTGTTATTTTTCGTAAGACATTTCTGCTGTTTCCAATAATCTTTGTGTATTCGCCATATCTGCTCTTCTCTCCGCTGTGTACGTCATTATCGGTCTTATTGTTGATATATATATATCTCAGTTCTCATTTCCGTTGCGAGAAATTTGTTTCTCCAGATAGTATTGTTGAGACATCCTGCTGCTCTGTTCGCCATGTTCACTTGTTTTTGTACTTCTTCTTCCACTTTTCCATAGCTTGACAGTTTGATTCCCAAGTATTCCGTTTCCATCACTTGTTCTATTATTTTGTTATTTACGACCAGTTTACATCGTCTCGGTTCACTGATGATATCAGTATTGATTTAGTTTTCTCTGTTCTAATCACCATGTTGTATATGAGCGCCGTATCTTCGAATTCTTTAATTAACCTTTGTAGGTCATCTTCATTTTCGGCTATTATTATGGCGTCGCCGGTGTAGCATATTGTCTGCATTTCCTTTTCTCCCATTCTATATCCTCTTCCATTCTTAACTTTCTTAATGATTTCATCCAGATTAAATATTAGTGGGCTCAGCGAATCTCCCTGTCTAATGCCAGTTTCATACTTGATAGGTTGCGAGAGTTTTCCTTTACATCTTACCATAGCTATGTTATCTTTATATATATTCTCAATAGTTTTTACTAAATCCATTCTTGTTGTCAATTTGAGTATTGTATTTAACAGATTTATTGCTCGATAATTATTGGAGTCTTTCTTATCTCCTCCATTCATCTGGTATTCTGTTCGTGGTGATTATTTTTTGTATAAGGAGTTGCAGTTGTTGTACAAGGTAATCACCTCCATATTTGAAGAGGAAAAAAGTGGCCATGTTAATGTGCAATTTATTTTGAAATTCCACCAGAAATAAAGTGAGGAAAAATTAGAATAATTTTGGGATTATTCTGTTCTTACAGTTTCCGAGACATCAATGGTGAGGGTCGAATTTGGAACATCCGGTATATTGCTGTCTTAGCAAGGCATGGTAAAATAGCCGGAATCGGTTATTGAACTAAATATATAAAGCTGGCAACGGACGGTGAGCGATAATATAATATACATTATATCCATATTACAGAAATATCGCTCCATGTGTAAACCTATTGAGACGCCACCCACGGACGCTATAAGATATATTTACATCCCAGCGATATATTACGTATCTGTCGGGATATGCTTACCGAGCGATATTCTGCGCTATATCGCGCTATATACGAGGGATGTCTTTTAAGTTTTGCATATGGAAATAAAACAATACGGTAGGTAGTTTTGAATGACTTTATTGTTTTTCGAAGTATTCTCCACGAAGATTAATACACATCTGCATGCGCTCGAACCAATTTTGAAGCACTTATTCCACTCGTTTGCTGGCAGATCCAAAACGGCATTTTTGAATGCGTCAACTGCTTCTTCTGGTGACTGGGACTGTTTTTAATTTTCGGGAAAGTAAAGAAATTGTTAGGACTTAGATCGGGACTATATGGAGGATAGTCCAATAATTCCACGTTTTCTTCCGTTAAATACTGCCTTGTTTTTTGGGCTGTGTGCAAGCTTGCATTGTCTTGGTGGAGGATGATTCTTCTTTCGGGGTTGATTTTTCGAAGCTGGGTGATGATGACTTTTGGCAAACAAATGGTGGTATACCAATCTGCAGTAACAGTTCTTTGCTCATTAAGAAAAATTGTTGCAATATGACCCGCTTTTGACACAAATGTCGCGACCATCTTTTTCGAAACACTTCGAGAACAGATGACTTTTGTTGGCTTTTCTTCACCTTGAAACACCCAGACAGCCGTCTGTCGTTTATTCTCTTGTTCTTAACAGTAAATCCACGATTCACACTAACAATGCTAACATTTTTTGAGTTTCCGGAATTGAAACGGTGAAGAGTTTTTTGACACTAATTAACCCTGGCTGCTGTCTGCTTTTCAGTCAACAGGTGGAGTATCCAACGAGAAACTAATTTTCTTACTCCTAATTCTTCATGTAGAATTTTTTGAATTGAGGTGTTTGAGATCTTCAAGGACGCCTCAGTCTCGCGATATGTCACATGTCTGTCTTCAATGATGAGTTTGCGCACAGCATCGACATTGTCCTGGGTGACTGCCGTTTTTGGCGCACCCACCATGGGATCGTCGCTAAAACTCACTCGTCCACGTTCGAATTCTCTATACCAACGGAAAATTGTCGACTGATGTGGCACTTCGTTGCCGAAAACAGATAGTAACTCAGCAAGGCATTCTTGTTGCGATAATTGTCTCTGAAAGTTGTAATAAATTATGGCGCGAAAATGTTCTCGGTTGAGTTCCATTTTTCTAATGAGTTGGTGACACTTAAGAATTCACTGTAGTATTCACTGCACGTATTGTTGTGAAACTTTGAATTTAAGTTAACTAAAGAGTGAGGTTAAGAGTCAGTACTGACGTTCGATCCGCGTGGCCTACTATGTTTCTATATGCAAAACTTAAAAGACATCCCTCGTATATTGCCCTCTTGCGTCTCGTCACCCGAAAATGTCCACGAACCGCTCTTGCTAAGAGCCGGCTTGGCGCGATGTTGCTATTTTATTATTTGTTCTTGCACTTCGGAATTCGCAATGGACAAAATGGAGCATTTTATTGATAGTGTAAGAAAACATCCATGTTTATCGAAGGTAGACTCGAACGAGTATGAAAATAATGAGATTAAAGAAGCAGCTTGGAGAAGTATCATCGCTGATTACAACATATCCGACGGTATGAACTTGTAAATATTTATTTTTATATACATAGGTAGTGTGAAAGCTAATAGTAGGGAAACCCGAAAGGGGATTTTAGGATTTACTCAAGCGCGGCAGATTAACATATGGGGGTACCTTGTTAATTAAATACTCTGTGTACAGCACAGATCAGCAGATCAGCCTACGCACAGCAATGCTGAAAAATCGGTAGGTTCTGCACCACTGCTAGAAAGATATTTTTTTTTGGCACTATTACATTGCGTCCCATTAGCCAGATCCAATCTTGTATATATATGTATATCTCTAATTATGGACAAGCACACGACGTCACAAACATCCATGGCTCCGAAATGTGATTTCCGAAGGCGAGATTCGAGCTCGCGGCCCTGCCGGCCGGCTGATCAGTAGCACGACACTCTGACCCACGCGGCCAACCGAGGTCCCTGCTAGAAAGATATGAAAATATATATTCTGTAGTCAGTTGCAGTCATAATATAATATTATATTATAGCGTATTGTACGACTATAATATATGTTAGCGGCGCCGCTGTGGCTGCCCATAATTCCCTCTCAAAAGTGTGAAATGATATCGTTATCTTCTGCGACGGAAGGAGAAGCACGAGGGGTCCGGGGACGACTACTACCTGCGAGGGATCGCAGGTAGTAGCGAAGATGACAGTCACGTATCTACAGCCAAATAAATTGTGCCTAAATACGGAGTAAATGGTAGTACTCGGAATAAAGTATTGATTGGGGATAGACGTGAATTTTTTTTGGGGTAAAAGCCAAATCAAATCTACCCCGTTTCTTACATCAGAAGTGGGATTACATCCGTGCCGCATTTTCCACTTTATATTGGACAAAAAAAAAGGGAACAATGTCGGAAGAAAACAGTCCTCGTCGCGAAAGTGTCGAAGTCGCGTGTAGTGCCGAAGTGGATACCAAGAAAGTGGCTATGTCTCCGCCAACTCCTAAACGGCGGAAAGTTGAGTGGCAGGAGACATTGATGAACTTTGTGGCTGCACAACAGCAACAGTTAGTCGAGTTAACTCGGCAGTCCAGAATGACATCGTCCGCCCCGCCAACACCCAGGGATACCATCGTAGATGGCATAAGGGCTACGATGTCTGGACATACGTCGTTTAAGCTCACTACGTTCGATCCCGAAAAAACTGCATACTCCATCGGGGAATGGCTGGATGACGCTACGAAGCTTAAAGATGAACTAGGTATCAGTGATAATTTAATGATTGCTAAGGCTAGCGAAGCTCTCAAAAATCGTGCGTATCAATACTGTTGCGATTGGAGACCGAGATGCCGAACCTGGAAAATATTCTGTGACGACCTAGTGGTAGCCTTTCCAAACCAGGAGACTCCAGGTGCCCGTGCTTTTAAGGCAGCTACACTCCGGAGTAACGATTGTGAAACTTTATGCGAATATGGCAACCAAAAGCTAGGTTTTATTCGCAGATTCCAAGAAAACTTGCCATGGAACAAGGTACTTAGCATGGTGGAATATGGGCTGGATAACACAGAAGCCCGTTCTACTTTGCACATTAAAATTCCGGACTCAGAACGAGAGTTAATGAAGCTGTTTTGCGAAATGGATGCGCGCCAAGTTGGCCGGTCAAGCAAATTCAGGAGAGCTAGCGCACTCACAGGAACAACCTACAGATCAGAACATCATTCTAAGAACCACTTCAACCAGAAACCAGCTAAAATAATTAAAAGTACTTGTTTCAACTGTGGTCGCAGGGGACATCACCAGAATACATGTCGTGTCGTGCAAATGGACAAAACAGTGAAAGTTGATGAAAAAGCCGAAACTACTGCCGTGCCATCTTGCACTTATTGCAAAAAGATGGGGTACAGTGAATCAAATTGCTGGCCAAAACATGGGAGGCCCAAGAAAGCATTTGTATTGAAGAAACGACGCCAGCTACAATTTACTCCGATAGCAACATTATTGTGTAATAACCAAGCAACATTATTTACCTACATCATTGACAGTGGTGCCGATGTATCCATAGTGAAACGCTCTGTCATAAGAACAATTAATGGCATTGTCAGGTCATCCGAACAAGTGCGTGCCTTTTCGGGACTCGGGAACAAATCTGTTTACGCCGAGGGTGTGAGCGACCTGATAATCGTTCTGCCAAATGTGACTTTAGAGATAACTTTCACCGTGGTGTGTGACAGTGCTATTCCGGGTGATTTTGACGTTATTATTGGATGGGATGTTATCGGTCGACCATCTGTGCGAGTTGAAAAGAATGCCGATGGCCTGGGTTTGCATTGTGAACCAGTTAATGGGATGAAATTGTTCACCCTAAAGACTTCTGTGGATGTTAAGATAAATCAGCAAGGGCTAGATGACAGCTTAAAGCCACAAGTGGAGAAATTACTAACACTCTATAAAAGCAAAACGCCTGAAACGATTACAACAGGTAAAATGACCATTCGATTAAAAGACAGTACTCCGGTTTCATCTCCGTGCACGTCGTTTAGCACTTCAAGAACGAATAGAAGTTAACAAAATAATTGACGATCTTTTGTCTAAAGGAATCATCCCAAAGAGTCGTTCAGAATATGCCAGTCCTATTGTTCTAGTTAAAAAGAAGTGCAATGAGACAAGGATGTGTGTTGATTACCGAGATATAAACAAACGTGTTTATAAATAAATATACCCCCTACCCGTTATCGAAGAACAGGTGAACTCATTGTCTCACGCCAAATACTTCACTACACTAGATATGAAGTCTGGTTTTTATCAAATGGAAATTGAGGAAAGTTCCAGACACATTACGGCGTTTATCACACCAGATGGGCTCTATGAATTTAACCGTATGCCTTTTGGATATGTCAATGCCCCGGCAATATATCAGCGAGCAATTGACGAAGCTTTGGGAGACCTGAAAGGTAATAAGGCTTTTGTCTACCTTGATGATGTGCTCGTGCCGTCGGCGACAATAGAAGACGGCTTGCAATATCTGGAGGAAGTGTTGAGTGCTTTGGCTATTCATAGATTTTCCTTGAACTATGAAAAGTGTAAATTTTTTGAGAAACAGATAGAGTATCTTGGTGTCCTATTGAGTGAAGGAACAATTCCCCTAGTCCGAGAAAAGTGAATGCCCTGACCCAATCACCTTCTCCGACAAGTGTTAAAGGTATTCTCCAGTTTATGGGACTCGCGGGTTATTTTCGCAAGTTCATTAAAGACTTCTCCATCATTACGGCTCCAATTACGGCTTTGTTACGAAAAAACCGTGTTTTCGAGTGGACTCCCGAATGTGAGCGGGCAAGGCAATTTATTATGGACAAACTGACCAGTTCTCCTGTATTACGAATGTTCAATCCAGCCCTGAGTTGTGAACTTCACACTGACGCGAGTTCAGTGGGACTTGGCGCTGTGCTGCTCCAAAAAGAAGACGGTGTTTCGCGACCTGTCGCCTATTATAGCCGTCAGACGACCGATTACGAATCAAGGTATCACTCGTATGATTTAGAGACACTTGCTGTAGTGGAAGCTGTTGAGCGATTTCGAGTTTATTTGTACGGAGTGCACTTTGTGGTGTACACTGACTGTAATTCAGTGAGAGCAACTGCTTTGAAGAAAGACTTTACACCCCCGTGTAGCCCGTTGGTGGATTAAGTTACAGGACTACGACTTTAGCATCGAGCATCGTCCCGGAAGTAAAATGGCTCACGTGGACTATCTGAGTCGAAACCCACCAGAGGAAGAATCTGCTCTGAAGGTGTTCGCTTTGAAAACTATAAACGTGAGTAGACTATCAGATGTCAAAACTTTGCGAAGTTTTCAGGAGCAAGACACATTTTGTTTGAAATCCTGAATAATCCAGAAATAAATCCCAACTTTATTGTAAAAAATAATGTCGTTGTGACCAAGTCAAAACCCCATAAGTGTTTTGTTCCCATTGAAGCACGCCTTTTGACAATGAAACTATATCATGATGAATCATCACACATTGGTTTCGACAAATGTATAGCCAAATTACGGGAGGATTTATTTTGGCCAAAAATGGGCAAATGTTTGAAAAAGTACATTAGAAACTGTCAAGCATGTGTACTAGGAGAATCACATACCGGTCGCAGAGTAGGATGGTGGCTGCATGGCGAAAAACCTGATGATATCCTCCACACTTGGCACATTGATCATGCAGGACCTTTGATAAAATCAAATGGATTCACGCACATCTTGGTAATAATTGATGCCTTCTCTAAATATTGCCGTCACCAACCAATCCCAAAGAAAACCTCTGAAGATATCATCTGTGCTTTGTTACCAGTTTTTCAAGAGCTGGGGACCCCGAAACGCATAATAGCTGACAGAGCAGCCGCATTCACATCGGTGACATTCCAGAATTTCCTTAGTGAGCAAGGAGTTCAGTTACATCATATAGTGACTGGAATGCCTCGAGGATATGGACAAGTAGAGCGTGTTATGCGCACATGTTTCAATTTACTGCGACCTACACTTATGAGCGAAAATGAGGAGCAGTGGGCTACGATATTGCCAGCTATAGTATACGTAGAAGAGGATCTAAATAACACAGTCCATTCGACAACTGCAGTACTCCAACTGGAAAACAACCCTAGACTGTCAGCGACGCAACAATTTTTAGGAGATGCGCCGGTAGCGGATAACTTCATTGATAGCGACGAAGCTGTAGGCCAGGCTCGGATTCGTATTGAAGATGAAGGAAAAAAGAACGCTCAACGGTTTAATGCAGCTCGCTACCGGACAAGTTTATTTGACATTGGGGATCTTGTGGCTGTCGAAGACTCCCAGTTAGCTGGAGGCGGAAAATTGAAACCGAAGCGTCCTTCCTTACGACAGATATTTGCTAGGCGGAAAAGGACGACTTGCTACAGCAGCCGCTCATGAGCAACTACGGCGTTGGCCCTCCCAGAACTGACACATAGAATGAAAGTGTAAGTAGAATACAATACTCGTATCATAAATCACACTTTCAGATAAGGTCTGGCTTTTAGCAGCAACACAAAATGGTTTGGTGCTAATCGCAACAGAAAAATTCTGACTGTGTATAAAATGTTGATGAATTTAAAAAAAAAAGAAATTTATTTCAAGAGTTTCATATGTCTGACATTTGGCAGCATCTGAATGCGTACGAAAGATTAAATAACAGAGACCATAGTAAAAGGAATAAGTCATCCTTTTTTTTTATTGTTTTCTCGTATTTGTGTTTGAATATTGTTACGATCAGATAAGGTCTGGCTTTTGACAGCAACAGAAAATGTCTGGCTGTGAATAGCAACAGAAAATTTCTGATCGTGTGAAATCTGGCTTTCGACAGGATCAGAAAGGTCTGGCTGTTGATCGCAACAGAAATTTCTGACCGTCAAAATAAGAAAAAAAAATATAAATTAAAATAAGAGTGGTGTTGTCACTTTCAGATAAGGTCTGGCTTTTAGTGGTAGCAGAAAGGTCTGACTCTAATAGCAACAGAAAATTTCTGATTGTGTACAAAGTACTGATGAAATTTAATTGAAAATGTTTTTGACACATTCAAATTAGGTCTGACAT
>CAVLJG010000077.1:50740-158151 GCA_963669975.1 Acanthoscelides obtectus
TGTGTTTCTGGGACGCCCTTGAGCGCCGACCTTCGGTGCCCAACGACCTTGAGAGCTGACCCTCGGTGCCAACCTTGAAATGTGACCTTGAACTATGATCTCGAAGTGTGACCTTGAAATATGACCTTGAGTATTTGAGTGGCCTTGAACATATATGACCTCGAGCACTCTCGACCTTGAGTGGGTGTGACCTTGTAGGAGTGAACGACCTTGAGATGTTGAAGGGAGCGCCGACCTTCGGTGCCAAACAACCTTGAGAGCTGACCGTCGGTGCCAACCTTGAAATGTGACCTTGAAACGTGACCTTGAGTTTCCGAGTGACCTTGAGTTTTCTAGCGACCAGGCATGTCGCGTAATGCGAGACTGAGATGGAGGCTGCAGGAAAGAATTAGAATCCGCCAACTGCAGTAGCAGTGAAGGAAGCAGAGGTGCAGAGAGTGGATATATTGTTAGCAGATGGAAGCAGAGTTGAAGAGGGTGGAAACAATGTTGTCAGAAGACAAAAGCAGTGGGGCGGCCAAGGAGTGCACCAACAAAAGTAATAAGTGCAATAAATGTGACCATATCAATATAATACCAAAGACCGTATCCTTCAACGAAACCAAAAACAAAGTATATACCATGTATGCATGGCAATATGCGTACAGAAAAGCAAAGAAGTAGCTGGGAGGTAGCAGATAAATGTAGGTTTGGAAGGCGAGTGCAACTATTCGAAGAAGTGCTAAAAAAGTACTTGACACTAGATTATAGACAAAAAGTGTTTACAGAAAGGTTTGAAAATGTAAATTAGTAAAGTGGAGGTATGTCTGTGATATGCATAAGATTAGTATGAAGTTAGGTTTTGTAAGTTTTAACTGTAAAATAAAATTGTAATGTAATATAAAGAAAAAATTATATTGCAATCGCGATTAATAGAATCAAACGGTTCAATGTCGATGCAGTGTGATTGTACAAATGAAAAGATGTTTTGTAATTTGTGTAAATATTCCTGTAAATACATATCGATAACCATTTACATGCTGCTTCCTCACAACTCACTGAATAAGAAAAGCTAATATGTTTTAATAAGTGTTTTATTTAAAAAAATTATGACATGATAAAGTTCTTATACAAATAAAATACGTTGGATAGTGTACACATGGTGATAGGCTTGGAGTGATAGAAACATGCAGAGCTAGCGGGTTCTAAACGAGGCTGTTCGGCAAATTCGATGACGGGTTTGCGGGAAAACCGTCTCAAGCAGTTTGCTTGTTCGATTCCTTTGAAGAAAATTCGATCTGCATGCTTCGTTAACTCATCCATAATTTTTGGAAAGGTATGTAGTGGAGTAAAACCAGAGTTCCAATTTATACAGTGATGATGCTGCATCAACCAAGTAGCTTGTGTTTGTAAGTCCGGTGGGAGCAGATCCAGTGCAAAAGGGGGCTTGAAGACATGGTGACGTATTTGTTGTCCATCATACCCAGCATGTTCTTTAATAATAAATTTATTATGTTCGATTTTGAATCCTTGCACATCCAAAACAAGATTCATATTCGCAAAACAGCAAACTGATGGAAAACACACTGTTCAATGTTCATTGTCTTGTCTTGTCTTAAATGTTTAAGTTTAGAGACGTATCGCTCAAGAGCTTTGTAGTAAATGAGCTTCATAATAAAACTGACCTGGAAATGTGGGAAATGAGGCTTTTATAGACTCATAAGTTTAACGTTGTTTAATGATTTTTGTCAAAGGGTTGTAATAAAAAGAGAATAAGGCAATAAGCGGATGTGTTTGGTGGTATATTTTCACTTGTTTCAAATTCTACTCTCATTACAACCGAACCGGTTTGAATACTTTCCTTCTACTTAGAACAGTCGATATGTGAGATGGGTGCCAAACTTTTACAGTTATCAGGGGTAAACAATGGTTCATTTTCGGATTCATAATATGAATGACGAAATTTTGAAAACATGTCATACAAGGCAGCATATTTGTTATTGGGGAAGTCCAGATCGAGATCATTATAAGGAAATCGTTCTGTATTTAAAAACACTCGAACATTGGTTAGATTGCAGTGATCGAACGTAGACATATTTGACTGTAGTTGATTTTTCTTATCTGTCTGAAAAGCGAGTATCACATGCCTCGGTGTTTCTAGCTTCGTAGTTGTTTTCACTGGCCACGTATGTCTAGTCGTAGCGGGAAGGGAGGGATACTCAACGAGTTCCCAACTCCGGAAGTACAGTGGAGTATCACTATTTTTGTTAACAAGTTTTGTCAAAGCCAATTGTCGACGGAAACATGAGGGACTCGCCACTGTATTTTTTCAATAGTAATTTGGGGTGTATCGGCGGTAGCGACCTTAATTGAATCAATATCATCATTACTTCGTATGAGTACTAATTCCTGTTTCATATTCAATATAATTTTGCGGTAGTCTTCAAAAAAGCCCATCCACGTGCTTAGAGGAATGCATACCTTGAATGTACCGGTTACTAAAAAGTGCAATTCTTTGGGATACCAACCAGCATTTTGAAATTTAGTTCTTACATTTTGATTGTAAGAAAGATAACCTTTCAATGTTGAAGTGAGTCCGACGTTTCGAACAGAATCAACAAGAACACTCATATCGAATTTCTCGGAACAAAAAGCTAAATGCGTTATTGAAAAATTTAAAGTTTTCAGCTGGAGAACCATCAGCTTTAGTGAGTGTTCCTTCAAGGTAAAGATAGCTTTGGGACGGTAAAGTGAAGGTATCCAATTCTTGAATAGCAATTCGGATTTCATCATTATAATCAAAATTAGCATTAATGTACGGTTGATAGATGTGATACTCCATTTCAGTAATGGAGGTGTCAAGTATTGGCTGTTCTGTCACGTTCAAAATGCTCATGTTAGATCAATTGGAATCCCAACGACTTTAAAAACTGACGACTATCAATCGTTAGACGACGTCTATAATTTGGACGAGGTGACGGTACGTTGGTTGGTGGAGTACTAACAGTAGAAACTCTGCGAATATTGTTTTAATAGGTTCGATTGGAAAGCACCGAATGTGGAATATTGTATCTAATACCCATTACGTATTTTGCGCAAGTGTAAACGTATGGTAATGGTTTCGTTTCTCAAGTTTATAAGATCGTTGTTTTGATCAAGTACTTTAACAGTCAAGGTGTTGATCGTACTAACACTCACAGGAAAATAAATTATGTTTTGCGGTGCTTCCACTATTTTATACCCAGCCGGAACAGTTGGGAAAAATTGATGGATTGTGTGACTGGGTTGTCCATTTCTGAAAGAACCTGCAGCTATGCTACACTCGATACAGAGCGCATTTACTTTTAATATTTCTATTGCGAAATCGGACTCATGCAGTATATTTTTTTGCAAAATTCGGGGTTCAAAACCCAACATGCGACCAAGAAGAAAAATCGATGTCACAATCGATGAAGTCATAGGAAACGCAAACACAGCTGACCACAATTATGTGAGTTGAATGATTGAATGGACTCATAATTGTATTCAATATCAGAGACATCATGATTGCTGCGAAAATAATGCACAGCTTATTTGGGGGGACGTAAATTACCATATCAATCAAAGTATGTGACATGATTGTTGTTTTTTACATATGCAGTCCAGTAGGATCCAACACCTGATGAATTATCTAAATTAATAATACCGCATTCTTTAGTAGCTCTAATTCGATGTGGTAAATCATCTCTCATTCAATGGTACGTCTAAGCGCGCGTTAGTTGTAGGCCCAAGCGGATCTGGAAAAACTAATGTAATGATCAGTTTGTTAACACATCCTAATGGATTGAGATTTGAGAACGTTTATCTGTGCTGCAAGTCGCTGTACCAACCCAAGTACAAATATTTACGGGAACTACTAACACTGCTTTGCGAAATAGGGTATTATGAATACAGTGAAGATGAAAACATTGCGACACCAGAAAACATTAAACCAAACTCCGTAATAATTTTTGATGACGTTTCATCATGTAATCACGATATAATAAGACAATATTCCAGTTTTGGACGACATCGTAATACAGACTGTTTCTATCTTTGTCAAACGTATACTGCCGCACCCAAACATAATTTAAGGGATAACATAAACCTACTCATACTATTTCCTCAAGACAATTTGAATCTGAAACATATCTATGATGATCATATCAGTCTAGACATGTCATTCAATGAATTTAAAAGCTTGTGCAGTTTGTGTTGGCCACATAGCTTTGTAGTGGTTGATAAAGATTCTCCAAGTATAGAAAGTGTTTTAGCAGCAACATCAGTTTGTAACAGTAATATATATATAGTATAGTTATATATATATATATATATAACTATACTCTGTGCAAATCTTAGGGTAGTACTTATATAACATCGAAGGTAGACAGATGGATCCAAAACTGGCCAAAGAACTAGTCAAAACCAGGAAAGCGGTTAAACAAAAGTATGTCACTCTTAAATCAGATATTGCAGCAACGGAAAGGGAATTACAGTAAGCCGATCTCAGAACCGTTGCAAAAACTCTTATCAAAAGTTGAAGGACCTAATTGCAGATCAAAGAAGAACAATCTACACCCCCATCAGTGACATCCACACCGAAGGAACGACAATCATTCAATAAAGAATTGTCAGAAAATTTATACCAACGATATTTACCACCTGTCAACTACAGCTTTCTCGATGATACATATTCAAACCTTCCGGAGCCAAATCGCAGTCAAGATGTACCTACAGTGGAAGAATTTACTCCAAATGCTACGGTGTTGGAGACAGAAATCTAACAAATCAATGAAAGCGTGGCTCGATTGGCGCAAGAATTACACCAACTAATTGATACACCTGCATATCAAGAGTATCTTGAAGGCTTTCACCCTGTACCTAGAAATTATGTTGATGAGTCAATTCGTGGGAACGAGCGCGAGTTTGATCGTTATTATGGATTAATACATGATATTGTTTCTAACAAGTTTCAACTCGGCAAAAGTCCGGTTACGCTAGACGGAGCAAATATCGTGGTGAAAAATGTAACATATCCTGGCACACCTGGATTATATGAACTGCTTTTCAAAAAAGAACCAATTGGTTATAAGCAGAGTGATCTAGATCAGTATATGGATATGCTACGTCGCACAAATGTATATCGCAGAAATTTTGAACCTAATACTCAAATACATGGTAGTACGTCCTACAAATATCGAAATATAATTCGACCATACTTACATCAGCATAACATTTTAAAGCAGCAGGGCATACTCAGATCCAGCTCCTTTGAGAAACCCCCACCTCCTAAGAGTCAGTTGCGACGAACGCACTCATTCAAACATACAGGTCAAGGAATGCTCCACTTATCAAATAAACCAATCGACTACATCTATTTTGATGATCCAAATGAATTGGTTGCTCGTTCACGTCTGTTGTTAGCTTCACAGTATGCTGGTAATAATGGACATCGTAACGAGATTATGTCTATAATTGAGGAGTTACGTGAATAAAAAATTATAAAATGAATTTGTAACGTAATATTACTTTATTTACATTGCTGCAGTTGTAGGATCAAGATGCCAATTTATAAATTCCGCTCAAAAAAGACGGACACTGCTGCAATCTTCAGTACTTTTCTAAGATCCAACCTATCCAGCGTATGCGTGGTACCCATTTATTTCTCCACATCCAGCGAGTAGTTTTACACATTTAACGACAGTAGCAAGGACTATATCGTCCCTGTGACTGGGATAGTTGATAGTATAAATGTTCCGCCAAAAGTAAGAGTGACAATTGGTTTAAATAGTCTCACCGACAACATACCTCTCACGAAAGGTGAGATTCTCCATTTCTACACATCTAAAGAACCCAGACCAAAGCAGCTTATAGCAAATATTGTAATGCGCTGTCATTGATAAAACAATGATCGACTTTAAAAAGCAGGTTGTTGAAGAACTTCATGAACCAGCTCGCCGAAATTATAGACGTCGGTGCGTTATTGTGAAGGGGGTCAACGATCTCCTGCAGGCAGATTTGGTAGAAATGCTTTCGTATCAGAAAGTGAACAAAGGATTCCGATATATTTTAATTGTTATCAACGTTTTTAGTAAATTTGTGTGGGCAGAACCAGTCAAACGAAAAACCGGAAAAGATGTTACAACTGCAATGAGGGCGATTCTGTCGCACATGAAATCAATTCCAAAAAATTTACAAACAGACTTGGGTAAAGAATTCTACAATAGTGATTTGACGAAGTTGATGGAAGAGTACAAAATTAATCATTACAGCACCTACTCATCGACCAAAGCAAGTGTAGTTGAAAGGGTGAATCGGACATCAAAGAATCGTATGTGGAAGCAGTTCAGCCTTCAGGGAGCGTACAAATGGCTAGATATCCTATCGTCAGTCGTTGACGGGTATAATAACACCAAACACAGTACAATTGGAATCAAATCCATAGACGTGAACAAACGCACAGAAAAAACATTATTACGGTTTATACACATTTGAAAACGGTAGATCCAAAGGGTGTAAAATATCAAACTGGGGATCATATCCGCATAAGCAAACATAGAACAGCATTTGCTAAAGGATACACTCCTGATTGGTCCAATAAAATTTTTACAATTCGTAAAGTACAGTATACCAATCATACATCATACTTATTGGCAGACTGGCGTGGTGAGGAGATACTAGTTGGATTTTATGCTGAAGAGCTTCAAAAAGGAAAGTATCCAAACATCTATCTTGTGGAGAAAGTGGTTCGACGTAAAGGCAATAAAGTGTTAGTCAAGTACTTAGGACTGGATAGCAGCTATAATTCGTGGATTAAAAAAAGTGATTTACTTGTATAACAGATGTACCTCGATTTTCTCTAATGATTTCTATAGCAAACTTTTTTCAATAAAACGCTCTACGTAAGATAAGATTTTTATTACAAATATACTGAGAATAGTTAGGATAAGTAATTTGAATAAAAGTTCAGTGTTGGAGCCTTGTTGAATTCCTTCAAGTTTGAATATTGGTATGCCAGTTCCATAGCAGTCCTGATGTTCTCCGAATGCGGCAAATCAGAGATGTGTTGCATAATGAAGTCTCGCACATCTATGTGCTTGGTTTGTACATCCTGGACGAGTGTGGTAAAATATTTTTGGAACTCCTTAGTTTTCAGCATATTCATCGTATAGGCAATCAGCGGGGCTAATTGAAATAACTTCAATATGGTCTCTTTACCCAAATAAACTACGTTACTCCACCGATCTTCAATTTTGATGGTTTCAAAATCTGGAAATCTATCAAAGCTGATACAGAAGGAGTTACCTTGGATCGGATGGAAAATATCATCACTGAAGAAAAAATTGGTTCTAATGCCTTCTTGATTCAATACTTCATACCAGTCTTCTTCATTTAACGTAACGCCCTCGGTCTTTAAACCCTTGATATTGATTACAGGTTGGAAGCTTCACTGATATGCTCGCCCAATCGTGATCCATTTTGATTTAGATGGATTTGCTCCTGGATGACAATTAACGGTGGCTGAGCTATACCACTTCATACAGATCGTAACGCCTTGTCGTTCTGCACATTTGCAACGTGTTTGACATCAAAAATTGGCACAGGTGCAACGGAAAATGATAGTACCATTCATGAAGATATATTTATTTATGATATATTTCTGTCATATAACACAGACAGAATTATTGCGTTTTGGATAAACCGCATAAGACACTCAAACATGCAATATAATCTTCAAATTTGGTGGATGACCATTTCACACCACATGGTCCAGAACTCTATCCTAGTGACTTATCTCCAATGTTACCTTTGGCTACGTTTTTCTTTAACCATTTAAATACAGTTTAATGTCTTATCTTATTTTCTATATCAAATACAAATTTAATATCATGCTGCTGTATCACATCGATTAGACTCTTCAGTGATGCACAATCAGCCAGATATGCGATTTTACATATGGTTTCATCGATATGGGATACAGTATACAGTATACAGTTATATCTCTTAGTAATATTTTGTACAGGATGTAGTTTATCTACATCTTCATAGTTACTGTCAGATAACGACTTACAGTGCATGTTCGCCAGCAGGTCTCCAAATTCTTTGATGCTTAAAACCTCACAACCTCTATCCTTTAGACTTTGCAGCGTTTCCTGTACCACCCAGTCAAGATGTTTCTTTCTTGCTATTACACTGGAAAGTACATCAACTATCTGCATTTGCAATCCAGTTGAATACTTCGTCTTGTACTGTAATTTCCTCCAGTACAAAACTTAGCACTGGAAATTCTCGTTTTCTGGATTTTGAGACACAAACTGTCGGAGCTGTTTTTTCAGTTACATGACATAATTGCATGAACAGTGAATATTATGTCTTGGTACTCATCTTTAAAACTGAAGAAGGTGAGTCGGTAAAACATATATTTATATTCTTGTCCCCACCAAAAAGCACTAATTTCTGATCATTTCATCTGATCACTAGTCAACTCACTGGCTTCGTTCATTAAGCGCAGCAAGAGGTCCAACCGCTCTCCGTCCGACATGTTATGAAAGGTGATATCTTGATGACCCCAAGCTAATGTCTTTGTTGAGTTTGGTATCAAGAAACGTTTATCATCCATACTGGTCAATGTCACTTTTCTTATATAATTTGTATATATATTGTGCGACTCCGATTTAAATACATAAATTGTACAGTAGACATATGTCCGTTTCTCCTCAACAAAATCCTTATAATGTAACAAATGTAATTGATGTTTCACACTCGCCTTAGATATACTTTTGTTTCGTTTAGCCACTTGATCTACAGCATCGATACAGTATGCTTTGGGACGTGTACCATAAAAGGCAGACAGTACCTTGCCACCATATTCGTCTTTCATCTTACCCAACTTTGACGCTGTTAGAGGCATGTTATGTGGGTTGTCAGCATCATAGTTGGATGTGTCAAAGTGATGCATGTGTGATTTCATGTCTTCATAGAAATTATCGGCTTCAACATGTACTATTAACGAATCAGTGTCCGTGTATGCTAACGACACCTTATCACTATATTGGTGCTTCAGAAAGTTATAGAAAAAGTCATATATTACCGTTTTTGAGACATCTAAAATACAAAATCCAACATATGTGGGACGGCAATAATCAATCATTGTTTTTTCCATTTGAATAGCTACTAAGTTTTCAGAAAATATTCTGTGTTCTTTAAAAGTTGGTTTACTAATATAATTTTCAGCACCTATTTTGTGTTTCGATTTTTCAAATTGAGTCGCTAATTTGATCTCGACTCTGTTCTCCATGTTTTTAATCGTTTTGCCAAATATACAATTGATCATTAGTTTGAACAAATCTCTTTCAAACGGATTCAGTGCTGCATTTCTAAGTGCTGTGTTTAACAGTATATAGGACTTTAACCACGCTGCTTGTATGAATTTGATACCTCTATGAATTTTCGTCAAGATAATACCATGTTTCAAACATTGTTTTAGATTACGATTTGGAATTAATTTTGAGCTTGAGGGTGGGTGGTTTAAAATTTTCTGGACAAAATGGTAAATTATTGAAATAATCATGAAGCTCATTCGGTATAGTTAAATCAACTTCTAATGCATATCCAATATCCGATGTATCTGAAATTTGTGTAATTGTTTCTTGAATCCTATCCATCTCATGTTGCGTTAACCAAGCAAAATGACCCGTCGGTAAGTACTGCTGCATAATACATCCATACAAATTCGACGCATCAAGGTACATGTACAAGTACGATGATGCCTTTGATGGATCGTAATGAGGTAAACATTTATTGTTCGCCTCGACTTTCCGTGAGGTACATGTGCTGACTGCTCCGCGGATCCCCTTTTTTAAAAAATGTACCATATCCACATCTGTAAGCAGCTCTAACTCTACTTTAGTATATCGTAGCATTGCATCCCAACTCAAACCAGGGGCTGGATCCAGCTTGTACGTTTTTAAACACAAATCTCTAAAATTTTCAAAGATATCTGTTAAAAGAAGAACATCCGAAGTCAAGTAATAGTCCAAGTATTCCCCCAAATTTTTACACCCCATTACTTCCCAAACATGATGTGCCCGCTCATAATCCTCGTCTGCAATGTGTTCATCACGTATTTCGTCCTAAAAGTCTTGTTGGGATGGTAAACATGTTTCATTGTATTTATCAAATGTTTTAAGATATCTATAGGGAAATATACCTTTACATCTCATGTAGTAGAATCTTTCGTCCTCGGGAAACACTTTTCGTACTGTCCGACATTGCTCTGCGCTTAAAAAGGATGCCAATGTTTTTATAATTTTGACGAAGGAAACTGATATTTCTATTTCTTGCTTACTAGACTAAATATTTACTCTAGATTTTATTTTCCTGGTGCTGTGTATGTGTTTTCATCATAGTACATAATATACATTATTTTTTATCTCTTATCTTTTTAGTGTATTTTTGCTTCCTGTTATTGTTTACTTATTATTTTTTGTTTGTAATTTGGAAAATGCCATCGTTGTTGAATGTGGTTCACCTCAATATTAGATCTCTGGTTGCAAATATAGGGATGCTGCGTAGCTATGTTGATGATAATTTCATCGATTTCATAGCTTTGAGTGAGACTTGGTTACATGATCAAATTGACATTGATGGTTACACCCTTTTTCGTGTAGATCGAATTGGTAGAGGTGGGGGCGTTGCAGTATATACAAAAAATGTTTCCAGAGTAAAATTATCCATATTAATATAACTCCTGCCTTGGAACAGATCTGGATCTCACTAAAACTTAATCGGAAAACATTCATATTTAGTGTTGTCTATAGCGCCCCTTCTGCTAATGTTGTGGACATGCTTCGCGAATTGGAGTCAGCTGTGGATCTTTATCTACGAGTACATTGATAGATTTGCTCATAGTAGGTGATCCGGATGACTTCACTTCTGTCGATACACTTGATTTTGGTATTTCAGACCATTGTGTTTTGACTTTTAAAATTAATCTCCCTGAGGCGAGTAGATATGAGAAGTTTTTAAGATACCGGGATTATTCAAAGTTTGACGCAGATTTATTTTATAAGGATCTACATTCTGTTAATTGGAGCTTCATCTACACACTACCAGATGTAGACTCTATGGTGGATTATCTTGAAGTAAATCTTAAAACTCTCTTTAATCGCCACGCACCTTATCGTCAAGTGAGGGTTAGTAAGCCGCCTGCTCCTTGGCGTACATATAATTTAAAAATAAGGATGTCACTTAGAGATAAAGCTTTTAAAAAATATAAATGTATTAAAAGTACAGCGGCTTACAACTACTATAAGGAGTTAAGGAATCATGTTACTGGTGCGATCAGAAGAGAGAAAGCTGCGTATTTTTCACCAAAAGAAATCAAAAATCAACATATAACTCACTTAGATCTTTGGAGATTCTGCGCGAAAAAAGTTATATGAACTACCACCCAAGTTAAAGAATAGCAACACTGTGAACGTATATTTTAATAGCGCCCCAAATCTGGCTAAAAGTCAACTTCAAATTGATATGCTTAGAAAATACGATACCCACGCAAGCTCATGAAGATTCTTTTAGATTCACAACAGTTAGTTCCCACGCTGTGTTCAATTATCTTAATAAAATTAAAAGCAATGCTGTAGGCTCGGATAATATTTCGTTACGTACGTATATGTTACTATTAGTTTCCTCTGATGTGATAGAGTATATCACGTTTATTTTAAATTTCTCAATCACATCTGGAACATATTTCCTCTTGCATGGAAGCATGCTTTGGTGAGGCCAATACCTAAATGTAACTCACCTGATGAGCTCTCTGACCTAAGACCGATTAGTATTCTGCCTACCCTATCAAAACTCCTAGAACTCATCATGAAAGACCAAATGCTTACCTATGCTATTCAAAATAATATTATTACTAGCTTCCAGTCAGGTTTTCGTCCTCATCATAGCACCTCCACGGCTTTAATGAAGATTACGGATGATCTTATTAGAGCAACTGATCAAGGTAATTGCACTTGTCTTGTGTTACTCGACTTCAGCAGAGCTTTCGACAAAATTGATATACTTCGGTTTTTCTTATAACTCGGTTCTACTTCTTGAGAGCTACTTATAAAAATCGCACTCAGTGTACAGTTATAGATGATAATTACTCTTCCTCGTTGAATAAGGTTTTCGGTGTTCCACAAGGTTCGGTCTTGGGTCCACTCCTTTTCAGCTTATACACAAGTGACTTTCATGATTTTTCTCAGTTACATCATTATGCCGACGATACCCAGATATATATATCATTCTCCGCACCCAAAGCTGTTACTGCACAGATTGAACTGAATAAAGACTTAACATCTCTATATAACATATCTATAGCACATAATTTACTGCTAAATCCGAAGAAATCACAAGTCATGATTTTTGGCAATAAAAATAAAAGACCTAATCTGCATGGCACATTTTCAGTTACTATAAATGATGTATCTTTGCCAATAATCAGTGAAAACAAAAATCTTGGCATATGGCTGGACTCTGATCTAAGATATACAAAACATGTTAGTCACTTGTGCCAAGTCTCCTATAACGTGTTAAGACAACTTTATCCCAGCAGGAGTATATTATCAAAATTCATGAAGGTCAAACTATGTGAAGCTTTGATTTTGTCTAAACTGGCTTACTGTGACTGCATAAACAGATATTCTACGCATTCAGCGAATTCAAAATTCTTGCATCAGGTTTGCATATGGTATCCGAAAGTATGACCACATCAGTGAGAGCCTTATGGATTCTGGTTGGCTTACCATGATTAACATAAGAAAACTTCATTTTCTCACATCAGTACACAAGATCGTTACTAGTGGAACACCTACTTATCTATACAATAAACTTACCAGACTGCCTGATAATAAAGTAACTCGCAATAAACAACTTTTGGTTATTCCTAAACATTCAACAGCTCTGTTTAAGCGCAGCTTTTCATACAATGCTGCGAAACTGTATAACAGCTTGGCAGTAGATCTCAAGAATCTGAGCCTCCGCAATTTGAAAAAAAGATTGAAAGCTGATCTCCTGCACGACCAAGGGCCTAAAGTATAAGCAAACCTCGCTACGTTTTAAAGGATAATGTCCCAGTATGTTTCTTAAGTCGCCTTGTTCTTTTTTGCATGAATTGTGCTCTCATAAAAACTGCATTGGCCATGCTCTCGTATGTTCTGTTTTGTATTGCATATTATCTTTTTATATATATATATATATATTTTGTATGAGTGTTATTTTTTTGTGGGTTTAGTTGAAAAGCAGCTTAGGCTGAACTACGCCTTTCATCATTTTATCTTTAAAACATTTTTTTTTCTTTTATCCTCAAGTTATTTATATTGATGAATAAAGACCATTTATTGTTATTATTATATGAATCGACAAATCTCATTTACAAAAATACGGTTTTTTGTTTTCCTTCTTGGGAAATGTACGTGTCTACCGGTACTAATTTCGTAAATGACACATATCTTTCAAAGGATTGTGGAATCACTTTAATTTGTTCTTGATTCATAGCTAAGTGTTTTATGAATAGATAAGCGTCATAATTCTTCAGATTGTGGAAAAATATTGGAATATAGTTCGGAGTCTTATAATTGAGATTGGATTTACTATGCGCCGCACCACGATATTTCCCTGTGAAATGACAGTGATCCCTAACTTTTATATTTGTATTGGTGAATGGTTGTTCACAAATGAAACATGACTCTGCTTTATTAAACGAAGCTTTATCGTACGTAGTCATTTTCATTCTACATTTTGTGTTAAATATTGATAATATATTAATTTAAAATCAGCCTCTAATCGAGTATCAAAAATTTGTGCTGCATCCTCACCCCTATATAGTTCTAATTTGGATAGTGAATCATTAAATGAGCATTTGATGTAATAAGCAAATTAGGATGGTTTATGTTCATACTTTCTGATGGTACATACATCCTCAGAATCGCTTGAGTCATTTTCTATCGGAGCTAGAATGCATTCAAAGTCGGCTTAAACGCAAAATGGTAGCCTTAATTGTTTGTGATGCTGTTCAAATTTTAGTACATTATCCATTACCGTGTTTCCAAGTCGATCAACTCTCGTTTCCAATTTTGGGAGCTTAACTGCAATAGGTTCGCATGTGAATTTCTAATTTTTCTTTTGAGGCAAAGTATTGTAAACACCCATCACAAAAGTGCTTTACTCTCGTATTCCGCGACAACTGACTTGAAACGAGTCTTGAAAAGTTGGTAATTAAGCAGTAATGATGGTTTCTTTCTAAATCATCAATAAGTAAGAAGTTCAGATGAGTATATTGTTTTTGCGCGGTGTAATGTAACGGTCCCACCACTTGATTTTTAGGCTTCCAATCAATGAATTCCTTTTCTAATCCATAAACGTTGATTGATATGTTATTTACGCTTTCAAATTCTGATATTGACTTGGAAATGTCATTCCAGCAAAGTTTAAGTCCGGAACATTCGAAAAATGTGGATATGACGTTGTTAGTGCTGATCGACCTTTTGGTTTTATCATACGAGCTACAATTGACCATACAAAGCAGTACTCATCCTTATTACGTATATTGAGTATAGCTTTTTTGTTCCTAATTTTCTTTGGAAGCGGCAAATATGAAGCTGCTCTCAAAGGATTATATTTATTAATATTAATTTCTAAATATAACATCTTTTCTAACACCCACCCTGAGTCTTTTTCTGAAAAATCTTTAGATTTCTGATCTATTTTACTGCCCAAATCATGATAGATTGCTTTTAAATCTGATGATTGTGTTATGGTTACATTGTTTGTATTGTGGGACTTGACCTCTCGTCGGCTTTTAGCTGGTAAGATATATAAACCAAAAAGTTCCATATTTATTTTGAGCGTTGTTTGCTTATGCAATTCATTTTCAATCACGTTTATGGAGTCATGTTCGAGATTATTCATATATTCAGTAACGTTCAAAGTGTCTATACTAGCGGTTATTTGATAACTGACTATTCTACCCTGAAATGCACTTCGACATACTGACACATTATTGTGTAAAGGTGTCCATAGATGTGCCTTATGTTTGATGCTTTTCAGATGTGCTGCATGTGCATTCCTCGGTACCTCACAGTTGCAACTATCACAGCGAATTGTTCTGCTTTCCGCACTCGTCTGTGAGTCGTTGCTGGTGGTTGGACTCAATCGATTCGGTCCCGGTACTGCAACGTTGGCTGTTGAAGGATCCAGTCGTCTGGTTTTGAGTCCTGTGGTGGTCTGGGTGATGCTAGCTGTAATAATAACTTCATAGATATAAGTTATTTAATTTGGCTTAGTTGTTTGTAACCTTACCTTCTACGCGTTGCTGTTCGGGTGGACTCTTCCCGCTTGTGCAGACCTCTCTACCATGTCGCAGTAAACCTTTTCCTGCCGAGAATTTTTGCTGGCATCGAGGACATTCGCACTTGTCTGCAGTGCTGCGCGAAGCGGTTGCATTACATGGACGCTTGGATGCGGGCTCCCCATCCTGGCTGCACCGCTCTCTAGAGTGTCTCAACAAACTTTTCCTCACCGTGAAGGTCCTTTGGCACTTTGGACATTGGAACATTTTGTTGTGAGGCGTGCACGTATCTACTGTGTTTCTAACACCTAAAACATGTATATGTATATTTTTCTGCACCAAGCGTTCTCCAATGGCATCTGACACAAAAAAAAAACATTTTAGCTGCTGTACATTAATTTGACCTATTGGCAGGCTTCGTTTTTTGTCCCTTTTCTACATATCAAGTTCGTCATTCGCTGCACACCGTTCCGTTTCGAGTCGTTGTAGTTTCGTGAACGCCAACTCTTCGATCCACGTGTCGCGATTGAGTTGCTCATTCACAACACAACGTTCTGTCGCGTCCCGTTCAGGTTGCGTGAACGGCAACTCTTCGCTGGAGGTGTCGCGACATAGTGCATCGTCCACATCGATCACTCGCGATCGCGGCAGACACCGATGGCTCTTGCTGCGTTGAGGTGGCTCTCGGCATGGATGGCATTGGCTGAGCTCCCAACAAACTCATCTCAAACGATGGCCAACCATTGTATGCATTCATCGTTGTAGACATATCAATGTCAGAATTGATGGGTGCTAACACTGCCTCAATATCGATTTCATTTGAGGAGTTCTGTTGACTTGGGGCGATGTAATTGTTAAGCATGGTTTGCGAGTCGATGCTAACAATTTTGATTGATAACTCATCATTCCCCGAAGTACTAGCCATCGTTTGCGGGTGCCCATTCAGCGAAGGGTCAACGGTTTCGCGTGGTGGTACAACTTGAACATTTTGCAATACCCGTACACGGGGCCTTAACAGTTTGTCCAGAATCAGGCGCTGACTGTTCGTAAATGCGTAGTACGGGCACTTCTTCTCCAAGGTACACAGACACAGTCTTGAACACATGTCTGCAATTGAACAAAGAACACAATGTTAAAGACTGATGCTTTCAACCTGAAGTGTTTGGACTGCAGTGACAGGTACGACTATGAGCACTTATATATAAGCATTTCCCCTCCTACCTCACTTTGACGGATTCTTTTGTTCGACTTTCACGATTTCTAGCATGAATTAACAGTCAAGATTTATTACTTCATTAAAGTTTACTGATCGCGTTTAAGTTTTAAATTTATTATCCAATGCTAATTTCGTGGCCCCGACTTTCATCCTTAAGAATATTACTACCCACCCATACTTTCTTTGTCCGTTATAGCATCATGACCTCGAATTCTCTCGACCTTGTGACGGAGGAGGAGAGCATCCTTATATACTCACTATAGTCGTCTTTCCATTCCGTCGCTCCCCAGTCATCGTCATGGATGATCAGGCTCCAAAGGATCTGTATATCTTCCATGAAGATGGATTTTCTAGTCCACTCCTCTTCGACAGCACAGCCTCTACCGTAATTGCGGGAGGTGCTGCACCCGATGTTGGCAATGCTTTGTTAGACGACGTTGTCGACATCGAGTCTGCCGACGAAGATGAGAGGGAGAGCGCGGGGGAGGCATCTTCGTCCGAGAGCGATTCTGAGGTCGAGCTTGATGAGCTCCACGTCGACCTTGCTCCACTTGAGGTTGCCATTCCTGAAGCATTTCAGGATGACAATCTCGTGTGGGATCTGGACGATCCATCCAGCGATTCGGGGTATATCAGCTCCTAATGTGTATTAGTTTTAAGGAGTTAGCTTTAGGGATTTAGTTTTAAGATTTTATTTGTAAGGTTGCAGGTTTTAAGGATTCTGTAAAGTATATTAGCTTTAAGATAATAACACCCAACCCAATTCACGTTTTTCACTCAAATTTCTCTTAAATGACCGATTTTTGAATTTTTTAGCTATCTGTCTTGCTTCTACAACCTTACACTCATTATTCTCTTAACTTATCCACACATTTTTTTTCCTTCACTTACCTTCACACTCGATCTCCTTTTCCTCCTAACTTTCCCATTTTCTTTCTTCGGCTGCAATACACATGCTTGCCTCCCAGTGGAATGTTGTCACACTTACGTATACTATTCGATGCTATTCGCCTTTCGCAGTACAAGCACTTTGCTAAGTTCTTACTATGTATGTGGAGCTTATTCACATATCCGTCGTATATACTAAATAGGACATACCTTGCTCCTATGATACACCTCTCACATACTATTGATCCCATCATTGTGGTACCGATGTAGTAATATTGCTGACAACGGTCTTCGCTCCATTCTACACCCCTCGCATAACTTTCTTGACACACGCTCCATTCTACATATGCATTACTTATTACACTTCTTTCATATATCAGTTCAGATGGATATCGCACTCTATATCCATCTTGCAGCTCACTCCATTTAATTAGGAATCCATTCCCGACTAACATTACTTCTATGGCGAGTCCCGGTTCCAACACCAATGATTTCGTCATCCGTTTCGAAGATCCACCCTATTTTATGGGGACGGTGTTGAGTACACGTTTAACAATAAACTAAAAATGTCTCGCCAGAATACCACCTACGAATCCAGCGAAACTCCTTTGCAAGCTCCAACAGTTTCTCCGTTTGACAGACTAAACACCTACTTTTCTTCGGCAATATTATATTCTGCATCCCACTAGTACCGTACCATTTGCGTCACTTGCAACTACAGAACTGACTTCTCTCGGTGAGTTCTACAATTTAAGCATATATTTCCAAGGTCATCCCTTCTACATCTCAAGGTCGTTCACTCCTACAAGGTCACACCCACTCAAGGTCACTCGGAAACTCAAGGTCACATTTCAAGGTCACACTTCAAGGGTATATTTCAAGGTCACTCGAAAACTCTAGGTCACACTTCAAGGTCAGTAGGAAACTCAAGGTCACGTTTCAAGGTCACCCTTAAAGGTCACATTTCAAGGTTGGCACCGAAGGTCGGCGCTCAAGGACGTCCCAGAACATACAAACCCTATCTACTAAATTGGATTATGCATCGTTAATTTAGAACCCAATTTACAACTGCTACATTGATTCTCTTCGAGTATATTCAGAGAAAGTTTCTAAAATTTTTATCTTTTAAAGTTTTTTATTGTCTAGGTTCCAAGTGCAGTCTTTAGAACTGAGAAGGAACTGTGCATCAATTATGTTCTTGCATAAACTACTGCACAATCAAATTGATGCTAATGAGATTGTGGCTCAAATAAACTTTAATGTTCCATCTATTCGAACTCGTACAGCTAAAACATTTTATTGCGACAGGTCTCGCACTAATTTCTTTTTGAAGGCACCCATATACAGGGTGACTTCGAAGTTGAGTCATTTATTTTAACAGTGAGTAGATCTGATCAAAAGAAATGTTTTTTTCCTTTACCATTTTTCTGGTAAAATTAAAGTAACAAAGTTATAGCCCTTTGGAAGTTTGAGTACCGCCCTGTCTCAATAATAATATTATGTGCTCGTGTTTGGCGACAACGGATATAATCCGCCGTATCGGTTCTTCGCATCGGAAACAAAAAAGCGAAAGAATTTGGAACGATGTTTTTACAATTATTTTATTCATTTGTATACAGTCAGTGTCAGTGAATAGTGGTGTCTGTTGCGTGGCTCAAACGAAATAAAAAATGGCACATGTTTATGCGGATCGGTTTCCCAATCGAGTGCAACCAACCCCTCGTGCCTTTGTTAATGTAGTACAACGGGCTCGTGAATCAGGTGACGGCATGCCGGTGCTCCAAGACCTCACGATCAAATACAGGTCCGCACTGAAATACTTGTCGGGAGGATACTTTATAAAACAAGGTAAATTTTTTTTTTTATTTTTACACACATATTTTGGTTTATCTTCCTTCTACAATCATTATCTGAAAATTAACACATTGACTGCGAACTGGGATGAGGATACCCACCTCAGAAACTGAAATACTTTTTTCCTTTTTTTGGAAGCCGGCAGAGAGCGTCGAAAGACGCCGTTCGCCTCCCACCACAGGAGCGGAGGGCGTCTTTTGACGCTGTTCGCACTGAACGTGTTAATGACTCAACTTCAAAGTCACCCTGTATGTGATGTGTGAGACTTTCAATCCAATATCAAATTATTGTGATATACATGCTGACAGTTTGAACAGCATTCTGGGAGTAGCTAGAAATTGCTTAGATAATTTACGATATGTTACTCACCTAGTGAAATATGTTTTTTGCTTCTTTTTCTTGTTTGTTTTTCTCTTTAGATGTTTTCTGTTCTTGTTATTTTGATTTATCTTACGATTGTCCTGTAAATGGTTTCCTTAACTGTTTAGCAATAAACTCTATTTATATATAGTATTTATTTATTCGGAGTATTAACGTAAATTTTGTCCTGAAGTACCCCCGATGAAAAAACATACAAGTTAATTACGATGATCGAAGTAGTTATGTAACATCAACATCTGCAGCGCAAGAAGTTGATCCATACTGACCCTCGCAGTGTGGAAATGGCTTCGTCTTGTTTAACAGAGTCGGTTAATTGTACGTAGAATGTTAAGTTGGGGTTTCGAATAAATTTCCGAAATGCATCACTTGTTAAGCATCTCGGATTTTCAAAATAAAAATCGTTCGATTATTTGCTCTGGTGATATCACGATCGCCAGTTCTGACTCCCATTGACTGTTCCTTGGTGAATCTCAAGTGCAATTTTGAATTATATGAGTCATATTGCTGACTTGTAGGAACATATGTATCCGTTGCCAAATAAGCAGTTAGCTGATGTGAAGATCTCTAAATATTTTGACCCAGCTTAAGCATGACTAAAAACCATCAGCGATTACTTAATCAACTACAAACGAGCGGCCTCACATACCGCTCACAGTTTGTAATTTTGGCGGTTTACTGCCTTAAAATCTCAAATGTATTAAAATGTATACAAAATCAATAAGCTTGATTAAATAATATTACATAATAAAAGTAACAACAGTAACAAAGAATTTCTTTATTAATTTGACCTTGAAATATATCGGTCCGTGAGACCACGCGTCTATGGATGTGTAGCAAAAGGTAAAGATAGTGGTATGAAACATTTTAAAACAAAAATACCTACTAACTCATCCCATTCATTCTGAATATTTTTACTTACAGGTAAACTCTTCCAAACAGATTCCTGAATCGGTACAGAAAGAGCTAGATAAAAGGCAAATAGGAGCTAGGTGTGTATCTCCATCTTAAAATTTCAACCTATACTATATATTTTAATAATCCTTGAAACAGTATATATAACTTTCGGCGTGTGGCATTAGCTTATATGATATTTTATCTTTTCAAATTAAATTTAAAATTCATATCACCTCTATTTTCAAGAAGTTATTGTTCTCTGATATGAAGAATAAGCTTTTTGAAAAGTATTTAGTATTAACTCGTTGTGGAGTAAATGACCACTATCTCTTTCAGAAATACAGCTAATCTCAAAGGAATCCGCAAGCCCTCAAGTAATGATGATAAGATACATGCACCAAAAATAGCACAAGTCAAAAATACAAACGCAAAGGATAAAAGGTACATACAAAAAATGTAATTAGTAATTCTAGAGCGAAACACGTCATAATGCATTTTTGTAGTACCCTAATTTTGCCCTAATTGGAAACGATGAATGTATGTTTATTTGGCACAATATGTTCACCTTGTTCACTTCAAAGAACCCTAAAAAATCACTATCCTTATACCGCATGCCATTTTTCTTTAAGTTGTAGAGGGGTTGAGTTCACCAGCAATGGGAGGTAATCTGGAAAGCTTTAAGTAGATGGCACTAGTTAAGTTGACTGTCATGTCTAAAGTTATAAACATCTCACCTTTCCATCAAATCTGTCAAAATAATGCATACACTACAGAGCTGTCGAACTCGCAATCGTTGGTTTGTTTAATAGTTTGGCCTCCAACCGCACTAGCGCCACCTACTGGGAGCAAAACTGCTGCCATTGTATGCTTCTGGCTAACAGCGTACAAACACTGGAAAATCAATTCTTAAAATGCGTTTAATTATATTTAGCAAAGAATCTTAATTACGCAGGAGCGATGAAGAAAAGAAGACTGTTGAAGAAACTGACCCGATGAAGAGACGTTTTTCGGTAGCCAACCCGTTGATTAAGAATACGGACATGTTTGGAAGTGTTATATCGATTACCGATGATGAGGAGTTGAACTGATCAGTCAAACCAAAAGTTAATGTCTGATCAAAAGTGAACAATGGCATACATAGCGTTATCAAGGTTGTAGCTGCTACCGTGGAAACATTTCAGATCATATGTTCACCAGGTAACTGAATTTCGATCGTTAACATTAATTTCGATTACGTCTTCCCACCAAACATATAATCCGCTATGATAATTTTGTTTGACACCTCATTCTAGATGTCTCCTATTGAATATACAGTAATGGACAAAAGTATATAGACAAATTAATATTGTGCTGTACTTGTTTTTTAACTTGTTTTATTAATACACCAACCTGTATACATAATTCGTTATAGCATAATACTCACTTATACATAAATAAATTCATTAGACTCCCTTCAATGAAAAATTAATTGAAAAAAAACTGGAACTATGCAGGACAAAAATATATAGACAAAGCAAAACAATTATAGAAAAAAGAAGCAAAGTTCGTTGAATTATAGAACACCAACCATGTTTGTGTTAATATTTTGTAGCATAACCATTATTATCAATCACCGCCTGGCATCGTCTCGGCATAGATTGTAGAAGTTTCTTGATATAAGATTCATCAATTTGTCTTCACTTTTGCTCTAAAGCGGCAAAAAGTTCATCCTTGTTTGAATAATTTTTATCTTGTATTTGCTTATCTAAGCATTCTCATAGATGTTCAATGGGGTTTAATCGGGAGACTGTGAAGGCCATTTGAGAACTGGTATTTTTTCATCCAGAAAGAATTTCTTTGCGAGATTTGAAGTGTGCTTCGGGTCATTATCTTGCTGCAAGATTGATCTTAAGGGCATATTGTCTTCCATATAGGGTAACATGACATGCTTTAGTATGTCTGTGTATACAAACTTATCCATAATGCCATATATTCTATGTAAAGGTCCCATCCCAAACCACGAAAAGCACCCCCAAATCATAACATTTGGGGGGTGCAATCTTTGTCCACTAGGACGTCTAACGTAATGAACACCATCTGATCCAAGCATATTGAACTTGGATTTTGTGATTGTAATCGGTCCTTACGGTTTTTCCTCGAGAATAGCGGCTTCTTACTCGGGCAACGTGCAAATAACTTCAAATCATTTAATCTTCTACTTATAGTTTTCGTAGAAACATTGGCATTTCCTTTTGTCTCGATGTCGGCTTTTATTTATCTTGGGGTTTTAAACGGATCTTTGGACGAAATTACTTCTATTAATCGAACTGATCCAGCATTTAATTTTCTAGGCTGACCACTTTTCTTAGAGGCTTCCAAGATACCTTTTTGTTTATGTTTGTTCAATATTGCCCAAATTGCTTTACGCTTCAGCTTCAAATTTTTGGCAATGTCGACTTGACGTTGACCATCTTTGTATAACTCAATGATCTTAGCTTTCACATCGAAAGAAGTTTCTGGACCACGCGGCATGGTCTTAAAATCACTCAACTTATTCCACAATACTTGATGAACACAAACTAATCCTTTTCTGACACGAAACTGTACTAAACTAATGTTGAAAAGAATTTGTCTACACATATTTTTCTCCCTCATAAAAAAGTGCTTATATTCAGACTTGTATTGTGTTCATTGCAGATAATGTAAAAACAAGGAATTTAGTTTTTCTACTAATAGCGCATTTGTTTATGGAGCAATGAAGTATGAATTCGTTTTCTAAAGGAATTTAGCTAAATATTCATATTTGTCTATATACTTTTGTTCATTACTGTATATAAACTGACATGTCGGTATCAAAATTATCATTGCGGATCAAATACATGACAAGGCGTCATCAAAATTATTTCAACGGTCGAAATTCAGTTAGAATCAGGTCCCCGATCCAAGAAACTTTAAAGCGAATTTGGTGGTTTTCCTGCGAAAAAATAAGCACTTATGTTTTTAGATTACGTTTTGAGTTCTCAAAAATAGAATCGCTTAGCTAAGACGTGGAATTGTCAGCTAGTTCTATCATAATATCTGTAATTTTGTATTTGTATAATATTCGAGTTAAAAATGTAGAAATACATATTAAATTTGGTGGACTCTGTAAATGCTGCTCGCTCAAAGGGGAGGTCAAATGGTATATCTAAACATTCGAAAATAACTAGTAACATGTAAGCTCCAGTTTGCCAATATTGACTCAATTGCAGACTTTTATTTTTTCTCTCCCTTTGGAATATTGCTAAATCGCATGTGGATAATTTATTGTAAACGCAGCACGTGAAGTTGTGCCTTTTATTTGCTGAAGATTGAAATATCAGCACTTGCAATACAATGCAATGGTCCAGCTGAATATACCCTATTTTAGTCTGTAAAGGTTATCGAAATCCAGTAATTTCTTATAAATTAAATTTGTGCTGTGTAGCGTTAGAGATCTGTTGAAATTTTGAATAAATTTTATTTTGACATTGCTTAATTGTTTTTCATATTATCCTCCATACAGTATTTTTCAGAAATATCCATTACGGTAGAATAATAGCTAATTATCTAGTGATATTTCAAAACTCCCCATATCAACATACGACATAATTAATTTTGAGGGATCCGCCAACGCCAGGTAGACAGATCAAATATTTTGTTGTGGTTTTTTGTACGCTACAGATTCATTTTGTACTTGCTAACATCTCTCTCATTTAGAAAAGCTCTTTGCATATAAAAAAACGCTACAAGCAAAATGGCTGCTAATGGTCATGACCACATTTTACCTAAGGCAGAAATAAAATAAGATAAACAGTTTTTGACTATGTTGATCATCTCTACTGTTCAGAACTTGAAACACCATATTTATGATTTTAAACGTCAATGAAGCAGCCATATAATTAATTCAGAATGCGTGGCAGTATGTGACCGAATTGATAGAGGTTCGATACCCAAGGACAAAAAAGCTTTGTAGTTTTTGAAAATCAGTCCAATAGCCGAGAAGAAAAATGCCAAAAACGAAACAAATAAGAACGTCGTTTTTCGACGATTCAGAGGGTCCTGACCAATTATAAAAAAGTTTTTAGGGTAAAATAATTGGAGATGAGAGGTTGCATGGGGGCGGGGGAGGGTGTATCACTATTTTTTGATGTTATTATATAAATACATTTCCAGCTCCGGTAATTCTACGCACCTATTAGAGATGCGACTTCAGTTTATTAGTAGATTTCAGATTTTAGCGATTTATTAGTTTGCGATGAATATCGTTCAGTGTTTCCTAATTTGACTCCTACTTTTGTTCAAAAGCAGGTAAAACTTTGCGCCAGCTGACGTGAAAATAGAGGGTAAATAAAACCAAAAACTGTTACCAAAATTATCTATCTTACATTATTTAGCCTAACATTATGATTACCATTTTTAATGTAATCATGAATTTTCGTCAAACACGTGTAATGTGTATGTGTTTGTACCAACTTCGCATAACAAAGTTGGTGCAAAATCTAGAACGTTCAGCACTCGGGGAACCATAGTAGCTGCTTGAGCTACCATGGAACTCAGATTTTGTGCTAAAGGCGCTAGATAACTACATCTCTAAACTAAATCTATAATGGTAACAAGAAACTGACACTGTGGATTAACTTACTACAAAAATATATCTCTCTCAAAATAACACTTGCCTTGATGCGCGAATCATACAAACAAACACGTCTTCACACTTGAAGACAGTTACACTTAACTCGTATTTCTTTATCGACGAGGATTTAGTAATAGAAAATAATTCGTTTTAATTTCCCCCACCCCCCTCCCCCCCCTAAATAATTCGAAAACTATGAAACGTTTCAAAGCTGCAGGGCTCAAAGGGGCAACATGATGGTGACCATGACTATGCCCTTCAGGGGTAAGTAAATATTTTCAAATGGAAGTCCCTTTTTTACATCGGATTAGGAGACAGAAGGGAATTTTACGTCAAACTATACCGTGACCATGTCTTTTGAGGTGATTTCAAGGTCAAGTAGGTGTTTTCATATCTGTACCTCAGAGCCAGACTAGGTCAAGTCCATTTTTGTCAAAAATGAGTTTAATATGTTAGGCTTATGATAATATTGTGAATTTTCATTTGCTGCATGCAGATTCCATCTATCTGTAATAATAAGGAAGTTACGACCATTTAACTCATATCAAGTCATTCAATAAAATGCAAGAAAAATATTTCAAATACAATTATCTCAAAACTACTTATTTGGACTTAACCTAGTCTGGTTCTGAGGTACAGATATGGATCCCCCTTTTTACACCGAAATTGGAAATAGGATGATATTTTACGTCCGATATGATCTTGACCATGAATATGACATTCAAGGTCATGACAACATTTTTAAAGACAACCCTAATATTTATAACAGAATGGGAAGAATGTTGCCTAGACCACGAGCTCAAGGTCAAAATCAAGACGATTTCAAGGTCAAATCAAGACATTGAAAACAATTTACTAGAAACAAAGATTTTTGACAACACAGTTGTGACGCTTGCGGGGGCCCCACATGTGACCTTGGTCATGACATGCAAGGCTAACCCAACATTTCAAAGAAAACCCCTCATCTGTATTCTGGAATTGAAAGAAAACAGGAAATTTTACGGCCGTATGTGGATGCAAATTAGTAAACTAACTATGATAAAGGTTAAAGATCCACTCTGGGCATTAGGATTGACTGACGTGTACCACATGAAGCCTATCGAATGGGGGTTCATACTTCATTGGCCCTGAATAGGGGGGATTTAGGCTTTGACCATGGAAAGGGCCGAATCAAGATATCTCACATTAGACGTTCAAATATTTGTCATGTCAAGCTCGGTACCAAAAACATCTGATCTTCGTGCTAGGAGACGCTAGTGTGGAGCTTCGCATATGGTGGTAATGACCCAACAACGTTTTTCTCCTGATTTTTCATCTCACATGAATCAACTTTTCGCTAGCATAGCAATAAAACTGGACAACTTTCAACCAGAAGTCAATCGGTTTCAAGGAATGAACCGAGTCGTGACCGTGTGATCAGTCCACGACCCTCGCTGCCTCACTTTCCATTCCCCAGTTCAGCCAAGCCACGAAAGCACGTCACGCTGTCGGCTTTTCACTCTGTGAGAACGTAGCCTAAAGGAACCCGGCCGAAGTTTTTATTGTCTCTTCCCTTCTCTTATGCTCAATTTGAGTGCACCTTATATGCTCTCCAGACTCACGCGCGGATCACGGCGTGAAATCGCGGCGCGCATCGTGGTGCGAATCCCGGAATTTGTTCCTAACAGTTCCACACTCGCAGATGTTCGCGCCTGCTTTGCAGTATAGTTCGCGCTCTTGACGAGTATGGATGGTGAAATTGCTACTGCTGCTGGCAACTGAAACACCAGCGAATGAGGAGCCTAGTCATGTTCGCGCCTTGCGAACTCTTTGTCGCGGGACAAAAAACTGCCAACAAACGGGAACAACGCGCGAACGCGACGTGAGGCCGAGAAGAATACGCGAATGGGATCCACACCCATGGGTCGCGGGTAATTCGCGCGTGAGTCTGGAGAGGGCATTAAAAGTTGCTGCTCGGCCACGAGATTTCTTGTTTGTACCGTTTTTTTAGGCAACAGATAGATTTGTAAAAGAGAGATATAGATAATAGTAATAAAACTTAGTGAGGTACTGTTATCGTCGTGAGGCGTTTCTAGGGTCACTACCGTATGTAAGATTTTGTCATTCTCTGAATAACTGACATAGAAAAGCTATAAAAATAGCAAAAACCCATTGAAAACTGAATCATCTAACATTGAAATCATACTACTGGATCATATATCAAGGCAAGACTTGTTTTGTTACAGTAAGTACTGAATCAAAAACACATGCAATAACTGTAGGTTAATACAATTTTAATACTAAACTACTCATATCTGTAGTGTATATCGTACTTTGAAAGTTTGTCTCATTTGAAAATAAAATTGTTCATTCCGAAAGGTACTAGTTCAATTCTAAAACAAATGTGCTCAGTGGCGTAGCGAGGGGCTGGTTGACGCCGGGTGGCATACGGAAAGAGGCGGCGGCAAGCGCAACCATTTTTAAAATCATAAATCGAAAAATCCTATTTCAAATCCCAAATAGCACCCGCGCTGATAATGCCACTGAGATTATTAATATGGGTTGAAAAACGAAATTATTCATAATTAGACAGCAAGCAAGAAAGCTAGTTAAACTTGATCAACTGCTGGAAGCTATAGAACTCCATGACTAAGTAAGTATATAGAGACTAAGATCGTGCAAAATATCTATTTTTAGAATAAGGATAGACAAAATATTAGTTTGTCTCCCTTTTTGGTTATGAGGAATTGCAAGTGAAGCGGACAACAGAGAACAAAAAAAAATGAGGTTTTAGAATACGTTCATATAGGACAATTTGAACATCTACATAAAAAGTTTGACAGAGAAAAGACGATTTTTGCTTCTTGTGATGCTTACTGGCTAGATGCTCTTAAAAAATATCCGTAATTGAAACTGATATTTTTGTGTGTCGAATTGAAGAGATTGAGATATTAAATATAGAATTGCCAAGAAGCACGAAATAGCTGTCCATGGTTGGCCATCCATGGTCGGACGGAAGAAAGCTATTTTCCCAATTAAATATAGTTTTATACCGGGTCTTTCAAATTCGACTCCCACCATTGGGATCTCAGAGACGGTTACAGATATGAAGTGGGTTAAATGAGAGCATAGTTGCGCACTACGGAAATAGCACATTCGCATTTCTTAGTGTTTACGGATTTTCCCAAAATCGTCTTCATTTTTCCCTGTAGATTAGAGTAATTGAATGCAATATGTCTGCATCGGTTTAGATAAGGTGGGTATAAAAAAGTTTAATCATTATGTTGTCCTTTTGTTCGATGAGTTAGGACCAACTATACGAAAACAACTTTTTTTAGTCATTTTAAGTTTTATATCAACCCATCTCATAATCTGCCAAATGTCACCTCAGTAAAATTGGAAATAGGGACTGTTTACATATGCCTGATTCATGAGAACTGAAGCAATGCTTGTCTGATGATACAAAACAAATGACATTCTGATAAATTTAAAGAATACTTCGGAAATTCTGTTTCTATAAATATCCAATGTTTGGCAAAGTTAATATATTAACATGTCTATGACTTTTACATTATACATTTTGCAATTAAAATTAAATCTGAATTCAAATGTGCAATAATCCAATATGGAATCTACAGAAAAAATGTTGACTGAGAACAAAAGACGTAACGCCATTTTGTAATTAAAATCATGTCATGTTGTAAAGGAGGGAAAGTGAGAATATTAATGTTTTATTTTGAAATCGCATCTCAAGTTGAGTAAGGAAAAAATGAAAATGATTTTGTAAAAATTCTGTTTCTTTCGTCGATCTCCAGAAATACTCGGAATTGTGAAACTTTCTATGTGCGATTTCCCTAGTTCCTGAACTTCAGTATCTGAGAGTCGAATTTGAAACACCTGCTATAGGAAATTTTCTGTACTTTTAGAAGAAAAATTCAAATTTGAAATTAAAGAAAGAATTACGGTTCAATACCAGAAGTAAATATTTCCATCCAAAATTTATATGACTTATTTGACTATTACATTTTAAAGTTTTGACGCTAAAATACAGCTCAAGCTGTGTTGAAAATACATTAGATGTTTTAAAATAGGAAAAGCATTAAGAGGATACGTAAGTACACACATGTCTCACTGGTATGACGTCATGCACATGTTTGGGTCGAAGATTTTGCTATGAAAAAAAAAACTCGAAAAGTACATTTTTAATTGATTAGTGAATTTGAAGATGCTTTGACTTTGCTAACTTTCTACTGATAATTAAAATAGGACTGGACGACCAACTTTGTATTTGCCCCAGGCAGCGAAAACCCACGCTACGCCACTTGTATTAAATTGTTGTCTATTAGAAATATCATATACATCATTAAGTATATCATTTTTATTTCCGTGAATATAATGGACATGGTCGTTCGATTATTTGATTCTACGGAATGGTCGAGGATTGCTCTTAAAAATTCATTACCACTTTCCATTCTCCATTACTTTCCCAATGAACCATCTAAGTACTCTACCAAATGCCTTAGCATACAAAATTTAGTAAAAGGAAAAACAACTTATCACAATTATTGAGCTCTGAAGAATAAGAGTTTGATTTTCTGTCTGAGAAGAGCAAATGAATGATTCAACATATCCCTTGTGCTTCAGTGAAACAATTATCTCTATACATCTGGGTCTTTGGAGTAAGTCAAAACTATTTTGGGAAATCAGTGTTTCAGATTAGGACGATTTTGTGAACCACAATTTTCCTTCCAGTACATCTAGATCATAGAAAATATTCCTTGCTGAAAGAGCAAACATTCGTTCAAGTCACACAGCCTTTTCAAACTAACTTACATATTTTTTACTAACACAGTGAAGTCAACTCGACATTTCCGCTCCATTCTGATAAAAGCATCCAATAAGCTACCCTATAGTACATAGGCCGAATCAAACCATATATACCATATACACCATATTTGGGTGGGGTGAAATGTTTTTTAATCTTGAGTTGTAATAGCCACGCAAAGATGAAGTAAGACATTTCTGGAATATTCTCAGCCATCTACATTGAGCCATGTTTCAGATGACACTATTCATACATTAGTAAAAAGGTCATGATGAGTCAAGCGGTTGAGCCAGGAATAAAGACAGTCACTAAGTCATCCTGAAGAGTATGTTTTGATAAAAAATAAAATTCGTTCTCAGAAACAAATGCCCCAGTTTGAAAGTAAGAAAGAATTCAAAGTTACTTAAATGGCTTTTTGTATTTTTCGAATAATTGTGTAATAATTTCAATATAAATATATGTTTATTTTGAAAATTATGTAGTTTCTTCTTGATATGTTTTTGTCCTTTTGAGTGATATAAGAATAGCCTTTTCCACGTATGTACAATGACAATGGTGGCGGAAACGTCATACAACAGAGAGAAATTGAAACATATCGACCCCTGCAACGAAGACTATAGTAACTCAAAAATCCTTACTTTTGACTTACTATAAGGTATCGATAGATATATTATGCTTCTCGTTCGAGGAAGAATATAGTATCTCAATTATGAAACCATAGGCAACCAGTATAACTTTCGTGAATTATAGTAAGTATAATCACTCACATTGCTGTCAGCGAAAAGTACATCAAGTTGAGTTACTATAGTTTTCGATGCAAAAAATCGCGGTAGGCATTCTATGTTTGGACATACTATAATCTTCGCGGTATAATTCGAGGTTATGATTATTTAAACCCAAAACGTTTTAAGTAGTAGCTGTCTGAAAATAGATAAATATAGAGAACTAGAATGAATTCTAGGACCAAAGTCATTTTGGAAAATGCAAAGAAGCTAAATGATGCATCAGGTTCAGGTAAGTTTGTCTTGTAATTATTTTATTATTTTCTAACATGGGTAATTAATTCTTTCTTTCTGGTTCATGCTTAGTATCCACATTTGCCTGTTATGCATTGGAATCATGTTATACCTACATTGATTTTTCTCTCCTACTTATAGATTCTTACAGGTATTTATTTTTGTAGGTGCAGATAACTGTCTTATTACGGAATCTGCGTATGCTGGTGCAGTAGTCAATGTACAGGATGTGCGAGCCCCTTTGCCTGATACAGCTGTTGCTTCCAGCAACCACCCTGCAGAGGACCCTATAGAAGTTGGATTTAATTTTGTACAAACAGATCCATCAGTAGTACTTCTTGATACACCTCATGACATTACGAATACGGAAGGAAATTTCTCAGACGACTCGGATATTGATCCTATTTATGTACCCGAAGAAACAACAGATTCTGATTCATCTATTGTGCCATTTATACCTCATGAAACCAAAAACCGAATTCAGGTGCCTAAAAAGCGTAAGATAACGCCCAAAGAAAGGAAAGGCAGAAAACGTGTAAAAAATACAAATGAGTGGATTGATGTTCGAGCTAAGAAGGAGTTAAACTTGGGCATCGAACATAAAAACCGGAAAGGTACAATTATTCCCGCCAAACAGATAAAGAATCCATGTAAAGAAAACTGCAGAAATAAATGTCGTCAAAAAATAAGTGAGGAAGAGAGAAAAGCATTGTTCGAGGAGTTTTGGAAAATAGGTGATCATTCTAGACAATGGGATTACATAGTTAGGTATGTCAAAACAGTGGAGAAGAAGCACGTAAAACGGACAGATAGCAAATCAAGACGAAATCATTCTAGAACATACCAGCTTCTTGTCAACAACAAGGAAATAACGGTTTGTAAAACTATGTTCCTGAACACCTATGGAATATCAGAGCAGTGGGTGACGACTGCTCTAGGAAAAATTGGAGAAACTGGCACTCTTGAAGAAGATCGTCGAGGGAAGCACCTGACAAGACCAAATAAAATTGACGGAGGTGTCTTAAATGGGATAAGAGAGCACATTCAACTCTTTCCTGTGGTGCCTTCCCACTATACCAGGAAAAAATCAACAAAGATGTACTTAGAGGTTGGTCTCAACATTTCAATTATGCATCGCCTCTACTTAAAGTACATGGAACAGAGAAATGCTACAGAAGTAGGAACTTTAAGACAATACAGAGAAGTTATCAATGCCGAGTTCAATTTAGCATTCCATAAACCAAAGAAGGACCAATGCAGTCTCTGTGTAGCCTATCAACTAGCAACTTCGCCAGATAAGCAGAAAATACAAGAGAAGTATGAAAAACACGTTTCTAATAAGAAAGCTGCTAGAGCTTTAAAAGATGAAGATAAAGAAACTGCAATCAATGACAAGACAATTAGCGCAGCGTGCTTCGACTTACAAAAAGTTCTGGTGACACCCCAATCTGCTGTAAGCGACTTCTATTACAAAAGTAAACTCGCCACATACAACTTTACCATTTACGACATGGGAAATCATGAAGGCTATTGTTACGTTTGGCATGGAGTAATTGCGAAGAGAGGGCCAAACGAAATAAGCAGCTGTATTTTAAACTTTTTGAAAAAGCAAAAAGAGAAAGGGATAAACAAAGTTATTCTTTACTCTGACAACTGCGGTGGACAAAACCGTAACCGCTTCATTTTTTCGATGTTTTCATATGCTTCTATGGCTCTGAATCTACAGATAATCCATCGATTCCTAGAAACAGGTCACACACAAAACGAAGGGGACAGTATGCACGCCGTCATTGAAAATGCCAAAAAGCGGCAATCGGCAATTTATACCCCCGATCAATGGATTATGTTGATTCGCATGGCGAAAGTAACCGGAAGACCATACATCGTGAAAGAGATGTCTCAGAAGGATTTTTTTAGTTTCAAGTCAAAGGTAAATTCGGAAAACTGGAGTAAAGACGATTCCGGAGAAAAGCTGAAAATTAGTAAATTAAGGGAGGTACACTTCTCCTCAGACATAACTTATGAAATGAAATTCAAGTATGACTATGCTGATGAGCTCAGTATAATAAAATTGAGGAGAAATCGAAGAAGGAGAATGAAGGAAAATTCACCTCAGGAGTTACCTTTACTATATACAAGCTTGCTTCCAGTAGATGCTAAAAAATTAAGTGGTTTACTCGATCTATGTAAACCAAAATCAAACAGTCTTCCAAGCATCCCTGAAGCTTACCATGCTTTTTATTTTTCCCTAAAAGCTAAAGAAATAACACAAAGAGGTCAGAATACTGAAAATACACAAGTTGAGAACGATGATAGTGAAGATGAACATGGAGATGAGAATAATTTGAGTGACTCAAATTGACAATATTAAAACATACTGTATTATTTCAATAAATATCTTACTACATCTACAGTATGTGTGTTTTTTTCCTTAATTGATCCAACGAAAACTATAGTAAGTCTTCAAAATTTTTCCAAAAATATTTTTTTTTGATAACTTTGTATTGTAATATCGTTCATAACCCTTGATGTAAAAGAATTGATAGTATCTGCAAGATGCATCGGATAGAGATTATTATTTCTCTTCGATCGAAATTAGAAAGTAATTTTCAAATGCTTATATCTCAGTTCAATCAAAATTGAGTTACAATAGTCTTCGTTGCAGGGGTCGATATATGGTTTGATCCAACCCTACAATGCAGCCATATGAACATAAAAACCACAGGATAAGTTTCAGAACTTGCATTTCCCCATAGCACATACTGTTATTATAAAGGTGGGAATTCTTTATCTGAATCCAGGTCATATGTGGGCTTCTTCCTCCATGGACTGCTAGTATTTCCTTTGAAAAACCTTGGAGAGCATGTGGTCTTATCCCTCCAATTATCAGGTCCATTACTCCTCCACCATGGATCGTAAATAGAATCTGAGCTGCTGGATGATTTGAGCGCATTAGTGCTACTTCCAAGACAGAATTCTAAAACAGAAACCCCGATTTATGCTATGTCAATGTCGCACAAAATAATTTCTTAAATTTTCATAAAAATGCACCTAGGAAAACCGATCTTCAGCACAGCTGCTACTTATACCTACACACGAAGGGGCCCTTCTTTTTATACACTTTCTAGTAATACTGTCGACATTGCCCGTTATTTGTATTTCCAGGCTATACTATATTTTATAACAGACATCCACAAGAGGTGAACTCAAATCACATTCCCATGACAGGAGAGTTATCAGACAGACAGGGTCAAGCATAGTTGCAGAACATTCATACCTTAAAACAAAATTTCGAGGCGGTGAGACAAAAGTAAACAACGTAGGCATGTCTCTGATCTTACAAAAATAAACGTCGATACTCAAAAGTAGACGACTCACACATGTATGAGAGATGGAGATATGAAAGTGATACTGGCAGTTTTACCGTGACCCGCCAAAATCCGTGATAAGGACAAAACACGAAATAATTTCATGCAATGGCCATAAAAGATTTTTATATGGATCTGTCAGTATAGCCTATGTATTGTCCTGAATTATTGCATATAATGGCCAGACCAAATAATCTTGGAGAGCACATAGGAAATACATCATAACTTTGATGGCTGCATATAAAATTACATAACCCAACGGAATTATGTAGCTTTTCTAATTTTTTTTAGTAAAAACTCCAAAATGTAATACACAAAGTGAAATAAAAAAAATAAGGAGTATGTCCACCTAATGATTAATTTGTCTTAACGGGTGATGTTGTTTGTACCAATCTTACAAAATCAACATTACTTGCCAGCAGCATGTAGTTTTTTATTTATAAACTCACAAAAGGTGGCAAAGAAGAACCAAAAAATTTAAGTCTCAATTTTGAATTTCTGTAAAAAAAATAAAAAAAAAAGCGTTCACGTTCTTATAATTCTTTTAAAAACTACTCTAGTTTATCCCGATTCTAACGGTATGCCACAAGTCACAAGAAAGTTGAAAGAATTTCTTGAATTTGCAAATTTTGTGTACAGGGTCAATTTTTTTCGGTCGGATAATAACAATGAATTTTTGTTTCTGTTGTGTAATTTACACGTACAAAATAACTCAAGTAAAAACTTTTGTCTCCCTCGTACACAGCGGAGCAGTATCATCTGTCTCTCTCTTTTACTAGTTGAGCGGGTAATCGACAGGGACGACGTGGTCCATTTTTCCACCGAGGTTCGTCCCTGCTGGCTGCCTAACGCATTTGTTACTTCTACGTAGTGCCGCGACCTGTGACTGTTCTTGTTTTGTCAGTTTTCGTTGAGTTCTGTCTTGATGATGGCTGCATTTACATATGAAGAGTATGCAGACATGTTGTTACTGTACGGACAAGCCAACTGTGTTGCACGAGCAGCGCAAAGAATCTACGAAGGCGTGTACCTACTCGCCACACATTCCATAACACTTATCGACGCTTACGAGAAACCGGTACTGTGAGCAATAATGTACCGAGTGGTGTCCTAGTGCGACACAATGTTGACACCGATGAGAGGATTTTGGCACTTGTAGAGTGTTTTTATTTTCCTTCCCTAGTACACAAAATTTGCAAATTCAATAAGTCAGTTAAACTTTTTGTGACTTGTGGCATACCGTTAGAATCGGGATAAACTAGAGTGGTTTTTAAAAGAATTCTAAGAACGTGAACGCTTTTAGTTTTTTTTACAGAAATTCAAAATTGAGACTTACATTTTTTTGTTCTTCTTTGTAACCCTTTGTGAGTTTATAAATAAAAAACTACATGCTGCTAGCAAGTAATGTTGATTTTGTAAGATTGGTACATCACCCATTAAGATAAATTAATCATTAGGTAGGCATACTCTTCATTTTTTTTATTTCACTTTGTGTATTACATTTTGGAGTTTTTACTAAAAAAAATTAAAAAATCTACATAAGTAATTCCGGGCTAAAAACTGTTTGAGGGACCTGGGGTGATAGAAAAAGACCTCCTCTGTCCGCCATTTCAATTTGGCAAACGATGCACCAAAAACCCTGTATAATTGCCGTGCTGATCACCATACTTGTCACTTGTATACTTTCTAATAGCGCATAGCCACAGCAAACAGCTCAAGTGTATTGACATTTAGGAAACACACACCATTACTACAAGTGAATGCCAAAGTACATTTTACAGAGTGCCGTCCCCAGTCCAGAATTTTTCCAAGCTTTCAGAGTACGCGGGAATATAGGGAAAATCATGTTTCCTTCAATTGCATCTTTTCTTGTCAGGCACAGTGTGTATTGCTTACCTTTCACTGTACTACTTGCACAAGGTTGATTGGCTGCCAAGTTGCCATTTTCCTTTCCATTTGGCATTGTCGACTGCAGATTTTGGATTGATTGTGATTTTTTAGGAGGCGACTGTTCATTTTTATCTTTCTCCACTGACTTCTTCTTAGCCTTCCTCATTATAACGCTGAGTGGTAAAGGTTTTGTCTGCTCGTCATTTTCTGACTCTCTGATTGTCATCTTTTCGTCAATTTGTGGTACAGAAATTACCTTTTTGGGTGAGGATTTTGTTGATGATGTACTAGATTTAACGGAGAAATTAGTTGGTGTTGAAGATCTGTGGATTAATAAACGTTCAATAAATGATCGGATAAGCTACATACATTTGAAGTAAACATGATTGTGAGGATAAAAAGAGTATGGGAGTAAAACAGAAGCTTTTATTCATATTTCAATGATCAATGATCTCTAGACTCAAAATTCTATATGAGTTTGGCGGTCCCCAAGGAAATCCAATGCAGGGAGGGCCCCTGTAGTAGCTGGAAGAACAAAATAACGCCTCCCTATGTATAACCACTGTGACAGTGCCTTTTCACTTTCAATTTAAAATTGCAAACATACTTATATTTCTTGAAAATTATATGTATGACTCAACCACTTGTTATTTCTTACCTGGAAACATCTGAATGAGGTTGTAGACAGATGACACTTGAACAAGAGCTTTGAATCTGAGGTGATGTTCTACTGCTTGAAGGCTGACTGGTTGAGCAGTCTAACTGCACACTATGATTTGATTCAGTGGCATTTACAAGTAAGCTTTCATCAGGCTTGTTGTTTAAACGCTTGTACTTTGAATACAACATTTCATCATAGCCAACATGTCCCACTTCCTATTTGAAATAAATTAATAATGGTGATAGATGTTTGCCAGATTTTAAAACAAATGAAAATTGAAATTTAAACGCAAAAGGATCCCCAAATAGGTCCGGTTAACTAGCAAAAAACGCATAGATGGTTTTAACAATGGAAATATATCCTTAAGGTTTTCTTTCTAGTGATACATAAAATTCTGCTGGATGTCAAAACGTCAAAATTAGAAAAACCACTTCTTCACGTATACAGTTGACTCGCGATATAGTGAACATGAAGTACTCAAAATAGTGAACAGACAATATTTTGAACCAATAGCTTTTGTTCGTAAACCAGCACGTCGAAACAGGGAAACGATTTTAATATTTTCTTTTGTGTAATTGGATCACAGCAGTCTATTGCAGATTTTGATTGATCAGGCCGTTACACAAGTAAAGTCTGTTAAAAAAATAGGAAACATGATAAGAGTTCAGGTATTAGAGAACTTAAAGAAATGCATCGCAGTGACTGTTTTATCCAAAGAATATGGTGTTGCCAAATCTACGATATGCACTATTCGAAGCAGAAGGGTAAATAAATATTTTAGAAAGAGTCAATAATACTTATAACAGGCCAGGAAAAATGAAAACCTTAAAACGAATAATTAAGAAATGAAATGGTCCAAAAAGGGTTTATGAGACAAAACATATAGAGATCCCCTGAACTAGTTGTGCATTAATTAGTTCACTATATTACGAGTCTACTGTATTCAATAAACTATGAAGTAAAAGAACTTTAAAATAAGACGTCATTGCTGCAGCTTCAGCTCGTAAAAAACGACCATCAACTTCAAAAAAATTAGTGGCAAATACATTTTTTTGAAATTGTTGAGCTTTTTTGCTAATTCTTTTCTGGCTGGTTCACATCAAAGGATTCCAGTTCTGGTAGATATTTCATATTTTCAGTATTACACTTTTTGGTGGGAAATACATTTGAAACAGGAGACTATTTGGAATAAATAAAAAAATAACTAAATAAGGCCTCATTCTGATAGTATTTTCATGTCTCGTAACTTTCCTTAAATCAGTTTTACCAATACTTCACGCAGATTTTTTAATAATGAGAAAAAGTGGTTTTGTCAAGTTTGATGGTTAATAAAAAAAGTTACCCAGCAAAAGTTTTTGTTTTTCTACCTAAAGAAACTTTTCATTAGCATTCAATAAAATATTTTATAGTACTTGTGAAATTTGTCTATTGTTTTTTTTTGAAATTCTAAAATACCAATTTAAACATAATTAAAACTGCTCTTGTATTCAGACTTTCCTATTTAGTAATTCATTTAATAGGGCAACAAGTAATAAAATAATAATAATACCGAAATAAAATGTTCATAATGTTTATTTCATCTATTTTGTATACAAGCTTGTTCTGCATTATTATTACTCAAGAATGATTGTAATTTGTATCAATAAAAAACCCCCATACTCCAACTCTGCTACTCGATGCTTTCCAAATTCATAATAATTTTTAATATAGTAGTCACAAGATTTATTTAGAACGTTTGGCTATGTAAACAGAATATTTGCAAGCAACTTAGAATCAGTAAATTTAAGCCATGGGATATAAATGCTGGGCAAGCTATAATTCTGGATTTAACAAGTGATTCCTCACTTTTACTTTGCATTTTGTCAAAGTTTTCTGGTCTTTTATTGCTATAAACGAGGGATGTCTTTTAAGTTTTGCATATAGAAACATAGTAGACCGCGCGGATCGAACGTCAGTACTGAATCTTAACCTCACTCTTTAGTAAACTTAAATTCAAAGTTTCACAACAATACGTCCAGTGTTCTCACTACAGTGAATTTTTAAGTGTCATCAGAAAGATGTAACTCAACCGAGAACATTTTCGCGCCATAATTTATTACAACTTTCAGAGACAATTATCGTAACAAGAATGCCTTACTGAGTTACTGTCTGTTTTCGGCAACGAAGCGCCACATCAGTCGACAATTTCCCGTTGGTATGGAGAATTCAAACGTGGACGGGTGAGTCTTAGCAACGATCCCAGGGTGGGTGCACCAAAACGGCAGTCACCCAGGAAAACGTCGATGCTGTGCGCAAACTTATCATTGAAGATAGTCATGTGACATATCGCGAGATTGAGGCGTCCTTGAAGATCTCAAAGACCTCAAATCAAAAAAGTTTACATGAAGAATTAGGAGTAAGAAAATTAGTTTCTCGTTGGATACCCCACCTGTTGACAGACGAGCAGAAAGCAGCCAGGGTTAATTGGTGTCAAAAAACGCTTGACCGTTTCAGTTCCGGAAACTCAAAAAATGTGTACAGCATTATTAGTGGTGATTAATCGTGGATTTACTATTATGAACCAGAAAATAAACGATAGTCGGCTGTTTAGGTGTTCCAAGGTGAAGAAAAGCCAACAAAAGTCATCCGTTCTCGAAGTATTACGAAAAAGATGGTCGCGACATTTGTGTCAAAATATTGCAACAATTCCTCTTAATGAGCAAAGCGGATTGGTATACCACCATTTGTTTGCCAAAAGTCATCACCAGGCTTCGAAAAATCAACCACGAAAGAAGAATCATCCTCCACCAAGACAATACAAGCTCGCACACAGCCCAAAAAACAAGGCAATATTTAACGGAAGAAATCGTGGAATTATTGGCCCATCTTCCATATCGTCCTAACGATTTCTTTACTTTCCCGAAAATTAAAAGCAGACTGCGTGGTCAAAGGTTCCAGTCACCAGAAGAAGCAGTTGACGCATTCAAAAGTGCCGTTTTGGATCTACCATCAAACTAGTGGAATAAGTGCTTCTAAAATTTATTAGAGTGCATGCAGATGTGTATTAATCTTCGTGGAGAATACTTCGAAAAACAATAAAGTCATTAAAAATGATGTTTTTTAACAGAGTTTACACACTTTTCACAGTTCAACCCGAACTTAAACGCAACTTAAAGCGAGATTAGCGAGATGAAAGAAAACACTTGTTCACGCTTATGATGGTATATTGCAACTACTCTGACATTACAGAGTGACATGCACATAGTGGACAAACACAGTAGTAACGACATATGACACTAGATGTCGCTACTTTGACCAATTTTAAATATATAACAGCTACAGTAAACTTTTGGTATACTTATTCACAACACTCCCACTTAACAAAAGTTTACTAATGGTTCTCTAAAACCTTTTAAAATATCTGTCATGCACAGCTTAACTTAAACCTAAACCCTTTACAAACTTTGAATTCTTAACATTTTGTAATGGTTTCGTTAAAACATCTGCAACCATTTCGTTAGTAGGTGTATACATTAATTTCACTTTACCTTCTAACACAATATCTCGCAAGAAATGGTACCTTATATCTATGTGCTTTGACCTATCATGGAACATTGGATTGCTAGCAAGCTTCTGAGCACTTTGATTATCATTATGAATCTCAATACAATCCAATTTTCCAGTTAACTCGCTCAACAAATTCCTCAGATATATGGCCTCTTTTGCTGCCTCGCTTAGAGCCATATACTCTGCCTCAGTTGTCGACAAAGCAACAGTACGTTGTTTACAGCTTTTCCATGAAACTGAACCCCCTGAATATTTAAATACATAACCAGTAAATGACTTTCTGTCTTGCTTATTGGACCCCCAATCTGCATCTGCAAAACCTGTCAAATTTAAATTATCCTTAAAAAATTTCATAGACAAGCTCTTTGTACCCTTTAAATAACGAAGTAAACGCTTTGCAGATTGCCAATGAACTTTAGTGTATGAGTTATTATACTGACTTAATAAGCTCACAGCATGAGAAATATCAGGTCTGGTCATTACCGAAAGGTACATTAAACTTCCAATAAGCTCTTGATATGGAACTTTTGGATCACAAATTTCACCACTGATATCGCTCAAGTTGATACTACTGTCAAGCGGAGTACTTACTACTTTGCTATCTGACATACCAAAACGACATAAAAGTTCATTAATATACAATTCTTGATCAATTGACAAACAATTTTTCGAATAATCCCTAGTAATTCTTATACCTAAACATTGTTTTGCCTCTCCTAAATTCTTAATTTTAAACTTTGAGTTTAAATGACCTTCAAGAAACTTCATTTCATTGTCATCAGACGAAAAACAGAAAAAATCGTCAACATAGAGAGCAACAATGGTTAACAAATTACTGTTATTCCTTTTAATGTACAAACAAGGCTCATATTTGGACTTAGAATAACCAATTTTTGACAAAACTTGGTCGACTTTTTCGTTCCAAGCACGACTAGATTGTTTTAATCCATAAACTGCTTTCTTCAATCTATACACTTTATTTTCTTTATCTTTAATGACAAAACCTTCAGGTTGCTGCATAAATACATTTTCTTTCAGAATACCATTCAAGAAAGCTGTTTTCACATCCAAGTGTAAAATTTTTAGATCTAGCCTAACAGACAAAGCAAGCAATAAACGAAAAGTTGAGTGCCTTACCACTGGGGCGAAGGTTTCAACATAGTCCACACCCTCTCTCTGTGTGAAACCTTTAGCCACAAGCCTAGCTCTATACCGGTTATGGCTATCACTCTTCACTTTATATACCCACTTGCACTGCACCACTGTACCAACTTCTGGCGGATCTACTAATTCCCAAGTGTCATTATCGATAAATGACTGTATTTCTTCTGACATAGCTTCTTTCCACTTCTGCCCATCTGGCCTTGAAAGAGCCTCAGTCACTGATGTAGGGATACTCGAGTCATAGACTTCACCCTTGCTGTTAACACCTCCAAAATATGTCACAAAATCTTGAAAATTCTTCTTCTTGATCTGTCTTTGGGATCTTCTTGGAGTTACTTGTTCACCATTATCAAACAAGTCATGGCACTGACCTTCAGGCACATATTCATCATCATCCGAGAAGTATACATCATCTTCAGAAGATTCATCATCTGAATACATGGGATTCTGCTCTCCCACTGAATCTGGAACTTCCCTTTGCTTATCTGGAACACTATCCGGCAACACTGTACTTGGAATTTCCAAACTTGGTTTCTCTATGATTGTTACATCACGGCTTACTATGACTTTCCTTGTTCTGGGGTTAAAACACCTATATCCTTTGGTAGTTTCATCGTACCCAACAAGCACATGCTTCACTGACTTCTCGTCCCACTTGTTCCTACTGACCTTCGGAACATGAACCATGGCGGTACTCCCATATACCCTAAGATGACTAAGATTTGGTTTCTTACCTGTCCAAATCTCATATGGTGTCATTGAAAGCTTTGAACATGCTGAACGGTTTTTCAGGTAACAAGCAGTATTACACGCTTCCGCCCATAATGCCTTGGTCAAGCTCTCATCAAATAAAAGACACTTAGCCTTCTCCACAATGGTCCGGTTGAACCTCTCAGCCATCCCATTTTGCTGCGGAGTGTGACTGCTCGAAGTCTGGTGTATGATGCCTGAATTCTTTAAAAAACTATCCATTTCTCTATTACAGAATTCCCCACCATTATCGCTTCGCAAAATCTTAATCTTAACATTCTGTTGATTCTCAACTAATGATTTAAATTGCTTAAACTTATCAAAAGTTTCATCTTTTGTCTTCAGGAAATATATAAAGCACATTCTGCTGTAATCATCTATAAATGTCAGGAAATATTTAGCTCCACCAATAGATGTTGTTTCCATAGGACCACAAATGTCGCTATGAATGACCTCTAGCAGTTGCTGTGCTCGACTGCCTTCTTTGGGAAAAGGTAAACGGGCTTGCTTGCCCCTACAGCATACCTCACAACTCCCAATGCTTGTACCATTACAGATAAGACCATCAACCAACTTGGCTGTCTTATTCAGGTAGCTGTCATTAATGTGACCTAAACGTTGATGCCATAAATTGCTACTTACAGCTTGAAAACACACTGGCTCCTCACAAACGTTCAACTTGTAAACGTTGTTATGTAGACTAGCAGTAGCTACTGATACACCAACTTTATTGTAAATATTGCATCCCTCTTCATGAAAACTTACTCTATTTCCATTATTGATTAACTGGCCTACTGATAATAAGTTAGTTGTTAAACCAGGAATATACTGTACACCTTCTAGTAAAATCTTGTGCTGTTCATTGGTCATTGTTTTGATCTCAACATCACCTGCACATTCCACAACAACTTTCGATTTGTTAGCCATTACAATATCAGGTAAGTCAGGCTTTCTCCTGTTTTTTAACCACTGGCTATTGGCAGTTAAATGCTTGCTGGCACCACTATCAACATACCAATCTGTGACCTTAAAATCACCTGTTGTAAACACGGCACTAAATCCTCCTTCAAGTCTGTTATTGTTAGGGCATTTTGACATAAAATGTCCTGTCTTTTTGCACTTGTAACACACAATATTACTCAGATCCTTTTTATTATGTCCATTTCCAAAACCACTGTTTGAACTTGACCTCGATTGAACCCCGAAATCATCTGTGTTTGTTGACATTCCCGCTTGGCTAGCACCAGCTGATTTTCCTTTGAAATTCGTCCTACTAGCGCCACCTCGCGACTGTTTCCGAAAACTCGGTTTCTTGGCGGAGAATGCACCTGCATTTCCATTACCACTAGCGCCATCTGTCTGCATATCCAATAACTTGGTCTTTATTGAATCTGTGGTTATGCAGATTCCTGAGTGCTCGACGGCCATGATCATTGGTGCGTACTTGTCTGGAAGACCGGCCAGCAGCAATGATCCTACCCACTCCTCGTCTATTTTGAAACCTGTTCTGCGTAACTTTTGGGAAGTCTCAACAATCTGGTTTATGTACGACTCCATACTATCATGATTCTCTAATCTTGCCGATATGAGTGTACGTAAAAGTCCAATCTTTCGCATGAAACCACTGTCATCATATAAACGTTTGAGACTGGTCCATACTTCTTGTGCAGTCGTTAAATCTTTGACATGCGGGAACAAAGATGGATCGATGGTTAATACTAGCTTGGCCTTTGCTTTTGCTAGGGTCGTTGTGTCGGTCTCGGTACCTTCGATGCATTTGTTTAAGCCCTCTAGCACAAACACATTCTCGACGGCAAACGCCCATTCATCATAATTCTCACGGCCTAAAAGCCTTGGCACACTCGTCAGGTAGTTGACGGCCATATTTGTTCTGTGAGAAACACTTGCGTCACGACAGTTTCTTTCAACGTCTCGATTCACTAAAGTTTCGCTGCTGGGTGTCCTACTGTGGGTCTGGGCCCGTAACCTGATGTTTTTTAACAGAGTTTACACACTTTTCACAGTTCAACCCGAACTTAAACGCAACTTAAAGCGAGATTAGCGAGATGAAAGAAAACACTTGTTCACGCTTATGATGGTATATTGCAACTACTCTGACATTACAGAGTGACATGCACATAGTGGACAAACACAGTAGTAACGACATATGACACTAGATGTCGCTACTTTGACCAATTTTAAATATATAACAGCTACAGTAAACTTTTGGTATACTTATTCACAACAAAAAACTACCTGGCGTGTTGTTTTATTTCCATATTATGCAAAACTTAAAAGACATCCCTCATATAATTTATTATATTCAATAAACCCTTGATAGAATACAGATTTGTAGCATATGTTATACTTTTTGGCCACTAAATGGAAGTCTTTTTTATTTCTGGGATTATGCAAGTGATGGTAAGCATTTGATGTTAAATTAATTAGACATGGTGGAAATATATTATTTTTTACTTTATAAATGAATATCATTACAAGATATTTGATGAAATTTTGTACATTGAGCCATTTTAATTTGCTAAGCACTAGTCTAATTGGAGTATATTCACCTTTATTCAGTATTATGCTCATGCACTTGTTTTGTAAAATTTGCAGTCATTCAAAAATAGTCAAGCAGTACAAGAAATTAGGAAGAATGACAGTATGATAGATAATTTTTCTGCTATATAAACTCAAGACATCCAGAAACTCTTCATAAATATCCCACTTTACCACTAATCTTATTTATAACTTTTTTTAAAATGTAGTTTTTGTTTTAGATATTACAGTTTTTCAAACAGACTTCCCAAGCTCTTCTAACATTCTGTTCATCTTAGGGCGTACTAAAAAGATGAATATCAAGAATACTGAAACAGGATATGACTAACTTTTTGCTATGACAAGGGTTCCATCTATCTAAAAGTTCACATTTCACAATTTACTTGAGTGAACTAGCATTTTTCGAGTGCCCTATGGATCTAGATCTGTAAAAGGCAGCTGCTATGACCAAAGTCACTTGAATAAGATTTTGGAATCTCACTTTGTGAAAGCTATGGTCAGTTTTTGTTCTCATTTCGTCGTACTTATCGATTTTATTGCAAAAAGATTAAGGTAATGCAATTCAAATTTTGATACATATTAAGTGATGTATATTGATGAATATATTCATTACTTTTTAATATGTAACAAGTCATTTGGGTTAGTTTCTACTAGAGATCAACCAATATAGGATTTCCGTTGATACTAGATACCTACTGATATGTCAGTGTACTATGTAACAAACATTTCTTTGGGCAGTAGAGGGAAAGGAAATTCAATGTCTACTTGGAAAGATGATTGCAGTGGACAACCAAAAATGTTCTCTCACTACCAATATTGGTTTTAATCATATATTGAAAAGAGCATCTTCTTATGACTTACCACCAGATAAATAGTTATGTGAAACTATCACCTCTGACATATCAAATAAAGTATGTTAACTCCTAAAAGCTTAATTAATCTTAAACAATAATATGCCAAAATTACATTTTAAATGTTTTTTCTGCACTGTTTTAGATAGAACATGTTTTCACAGTGTTTTTCCATTTTTTAGTTTTGTATTTAATTATCTGCTTTTATGCTTTTGCCAAATATTAAAGGTTGAAAATGGTGGTTAGGTTTTGTTCTTCAAACATATGTAACAAAAACATGTTACTTTACAGCAAATGAAGAAAATAATTGAAGTACTTGTATTTTTTATTCAATAATAAATGCTGTTCAACTTAATATAATATATTGGCAGCCTACATCAGCTTATGAGCAGTCATTTTGGCCAATATTGTTGATATGTCAAATCCATATTGGTTAATCCCCATTATCTTCTATACTTGCTTAATTTGGTTGGTTAATATCACATCAGTACTGCTAACTAAATAATTTTAGATAGACAGATTTATAATCTCAACAGTAGAAAACTTCATACCTGTCTAATTCTTCGTTTGATGTCTTCCTCGTCAGATGGAGTATTGCTAGTTTTCAAACCTGGAGCAAATATTTGACTAGCTACCCCTCTGCCCCTACCAGAGTATACATATACTACCCCTTCTTCATGCATGAAGTTGTCAGTGAAAATGCTTTGATTACTCTGATGCTGTCGAGCCTGATATTCTAAGACAGTTTGAGGTGGCAATGTAGGCTCATCTTCATCACTGTTATCTTGTATTTCACTCATTTCAGAGAACATATTCAGGTCTTGTTCAAAGTCTTCATTACTACGCCATTGACCAGCCATTTTAAACCTAAAGATAATTGAACTCCTCAATCACTAGAAACGGTAACCTTGTGTTAGGTGCAGAATATTAAAAATCACAGACTGTAAAAAGAAATGGTCTTGTCATTTGTTATTAGAGAGGTCCATAGGACCTTGGCTCTTGTCTGGCAGAATAAATAAGAAATACTTTTGTTTGTTAAGAATCTCAATGCACCTTTGTAAAATTTAGAATAAAACTATTTAGCAGGTAGAGTTCATCCACTTGTACAGCATAAAGTGAACGCAAAAATGGGGTCAATGTGGAATATTTGAACTTGTTGCAAGTTGCAACCTGCTAACTACACTACGTCGTATGATGTTTTGCCGTTATAGTTTCCTTCTAATTCGTCTTACCTTTTAATTAACGTGTCAATGTTAGAAAAATGATTCGATGCAAAGGTAATACTAATCATTCGAATATAAAAAACAATTTGTAACAACACATTTTACCACAGCTTCACAAAAAACAAGGTAATTCAAAATTTTTCGGATCATAACCTCTTACATTTTGTCGCCAAGCCTGACGCACCTGACAGTGACAGATAACAGGTTGCAAGCAGAAAACACAACACGGTTGCATAACTACCCACACCTAAAATAAAAATCCATAATCAAATCCAAGCGAATAACCAAAATTTCTGTGTTATGTGCCGCGGTTATAATATGGTTCAAGATGACACACGGGTTGATGACGTCCGTTACACGAATCGCTTGAACGCGTTGGTTTTAACCGCGATTTTGTTGCAAGTTGTTTATTTTAGAAAAGCGCGTATATAATCTCTGATTATTTTTATTATCACTTAATAATCGGTGCTTTTTCGTCTACAACTGTATATGGAAAGTTTAAATAAGAAACCTTTCATAATATTCATGGGAGAAATGTTTTTTTCAGATTTTTTTTTGAATGATGGAACCATGGCTTTGTAGCTATGATAACTTTCAATTCTCTAAATTTTTCCGCATGTCAAAGAAAACACTTATTGATTCAGCAGAAATGATGAAAAAAGATATTGGCAAAACCGTATTCAGTTGGATATCATCTAGTGAGTTTATATAGCCATATTTTAATATTCTTGTGGTATATGGCTACACAGGATAGTTTGTTAAGCATAGGAACTACATTTAAAGTGTCCCCAACAACCGTAATGAGTATAACTAATAAGGTGCTCCACTTTATGGTAAAACTGAAGTCAGCCTGTATCAATTTTCTCAAAAATGAAGCTGAAGTATAATAACAATATCCAATACCCGGCAAAATTCTAACTTGTCACATTTCAAATAATAACCAGAAATATAAAACTACTCTTGAGTTGGGTAAATACCACAATTTTTCGGTGATAACTATGACATATAACAGCTGATTCGTGACGTCACGGATCTTATAACCAAACTGATAACTACACTCGCTTGAATGGATCGGTAAATACCAACCCAAAATGGTAAATACCATTTCCATTTGGTTATCCGCTTGAATTTGATTCATCAGATCTTACAATAAAATCGGTCCCACACGATGTGGCGAATGCCTTACAGCGTGTGGGTGAGCGCTGAGCGATTACATGTGTCTAACGTTCGTCACATGGCACGTTCGGGTCTTGTGCAAGACTGGATGAGAAATATAGTGACTTGCATTTCATAACTAACGAAAACGATTAAATAAATGATAACTCTGAGAGTACTATCAGGATTTTTATGAAATTTGAACGCTAGGTTACTACTATGAAAAAGACGAAAAAGCTCTGCAGTCTTTGAAAATCGGTACAGTTGCGGTTAAGTTATCGTCGAAAATAAAAGGTCAAACTTCGTTTTCCGACATTTCTTAGGCTTCTGACAGACTTAAGTTTTGGTCGCTGAAGACAGATCTGAAATTATTTTTCGGCGCTCGAAAAAATTGTTTCATCGTTCATTTTGTATAATTTCTCCTTCAGTTGTAAAGGTTCAAGCGCGACACTGACACCAATAAAAGACGTTGGCACCACCATGCGTCGAACGTCCGAGTCTAAAAAGTTCATCCCATCGTGTAGGAGACACACTTCCCAATTGTGGAGTGTCGAACGCTGTAAAGAACGTTGGAAGCGTCGTGTGGGACCCGCATTAGCACAGTTATTATCAAAATCAATATAATCAAATTCAAGCGGATAACCAAATGGAAATGGTATTTACCATTTTGGGTTGGTATTTACCAATCCGTTCAAGCGAGTGTAGTTATCAGTTTGGTTATAAGATCCGTGACGTCACGAATCAGCTGTTATATGTCATAGTTATCACCGCAAAAATGGGGTATTTACCCAACTCAAGAGTAGTTTTATATTTCTGGTTATTATTTGAAATGTGACAACTTAGAATTTTGCCGGGTATTGGATATTGTTATTGTACTTCAGCTTCATTTTTGAGAAAAATGATACAGGCTGACTTCAGTTTTACCATAAAGTGGAGCACCTTATTAGTTATACTCATTACGGTTGTTGGGGACCCTTTAAATGTAGTTCCTATGCTTAACAAAGTATCCTGTGTAGCCATATACCACAAGAATATTAAAATATAGCCATATAAACTCACTAGATGATATCCACCTGTATACGGTTTTGCTAATTTCTTGTTTCATCATTTCTGCTGAATCAATAAATGTTTTCTTTGACATGCGGAAAAATTTAGAGAATTGAAAGTTATCATAGCTACAAAGCCATGGTTCCATCATTAAAAAAAAAAATCTGATAAAAACATTTCTCCCATGAATATTATGAAAGGTTTCTTATTTAAACTTTCCATATACAGTTGTAGACGAAAAAGCACCGACTATTAAGTGATAATAAAAATAATCAGAGATTATATACGCGCTTTTCTAGAATAAACAACTTGCAACAAAACCGCGGTTAAAACCAACGCGTTCAAGCGATTCGTGTAACTGACGTCATCAACCGTGTGTCATCTTGAACCATATTATAACCGCGGCACATAACACAGAAATTTTGGTTATTCGCTTGGATTTGATGCTTCAAACCACCGAATAACCTGGGCTCTTGTCAAACCACTCTCCGTGAGCCTGCTGAAGTTCAGCAAGAGTTTCCGTCGCACTGTGCCCACGTCTGAAGCAAAACCTGGTAGCACACCATTGCTCGAAACTGATGTCACTCATTTTTAGAACACAATAGGAAAAACGCTATCGGCAACTAAGTGACTCAAGCGAGTTCCAACTTGTACTGAAGGCGGATCACATGTTCCCCTGTCTCCCCTCCAGGGCCAGCGCCTCCAGGGTTGCCAAATAGAAGGCTACGTTGCCAGCTTCATTATTTAATATACCTACCTTGTATGTTGTACCTATCTAATGTGATGATAGAAATGCAAAAACTAAGAAGTAGTTTTGAGTAGATACATATGACTTTTGAATTTCATGACGATATCATTAATCCGCCATAAGGATTTATGTAGCTGGGGCGTTAAGTTATCGCTTATGGCCCGCGGCGCGGAATTTCCAAGGAACATATTTAATTTGAATATAAATTTAAGTAAATTGACTGCACTATATCATCTGATGCCTGTTATTGAAACCGTTGCCTAGCAGCAACTAATTACTCAGCCTGATAGCGGATGGTAGAGTTAGTTTACCACCCTAAGTACACTTTAACGCTCGGTCGTAACAAATGCATGGGTCAAAAAATTAAGATAAACACTTCTTCCGGGATTCCTTATCGCTGCAGCTGATAGAAATTCCACATTTTACTACTTTATTGCAGTGTTATAAATTAAATATGATTCCTCTGATACATTCTAAAATCGATTCTTTTTCTCAAAGCGTAGATTATTACAGCGGCTATACATGGGTGGTCTAAGCTTACATCATGGTCAATTTTCAGCTGTTTTTGTTTATTTACGAAAACAATACAAAACACCTTTTAGTTTGCAATTTCACTAGAGTATATTATAATAATTTGATTTGATAAAGATGGGTACATTTCCGGCACACCGCCTAGACCTAGATTAATGTACTTATATCAATAAGCATGTGCTTCACTGCTACGGTTAGGTCAGCATAGTATCGTGGCCGCTAACTTTCTCTTATCTGTTTCAATGTTTATCCATGTACAGCTATATAAAACCGAATACCAAAAACAAAATCTTATCATACCTCAAATACTTGTACTAAATGTCCATACGGTTTATTTTACTTTTAACCTAACTGTAACATGTTATAGCTTTAACACAGTATTAATTCTGTTTCTGAGATTCCATATAGAGCCCTTATATAAATCAGCACTTAGTGTTCACTTGGCAGGGTGAGTATACCTTTTTTTTGTTATGAATACTATTTAAATGCATATACAAGGTCTTCTTAAAGTTGTTAGTTTCCTTCGCGGCTAGATGCATAGTTTTTGTGAAAAGTAATACATTTTTCTTATAACATATACCTATACCGAATATTGATATAACCAAGATATTTGGTTCCAGAATAAAAACGAGCTTGTAGATATATGTGTATCCAAATTGCTTTCCCCAACGTTTCAATCCTTCTTCACGTATCTTTGTATGTCTCATATACAGGGTGTTAAATTTAATCTTAGTTTGCTTTATAAACTATGGTCCAAAAATGTTTCCTTACAGTGTTGAAGTTTTAGGAAAAAAATGGAAATAATTAATATTTTCAGACCCGCTTCAGATATTTCACTGATATTTAGTACGTAGTGAAAGTTGATAAAGTTGCATATTTTTCTATGCAAAAATAATTTTTAGCTTTAACAGTGGCGTGCGTACGAATATTGACTTCGATATTTTTTAATAACAAATTTTTACGCCAATGGTGTTTTGCCAAATAAAAACAATATTATATATAAAATTATTTTTGAATTAGCCGTTCAATTCAAAACAAATGATCTATCTTGAATTGTTTTTCTTCGATGCGCCATTTTTGAGTAAAAAAGTAAAAACCGTTCTATTGTCCGAGAAAATTAATGTAATAATTGAAGAATGCAGTTTAGCAATAAATATCTAGTTACTCTGGAATATGTCACTGGCTTTTGACATCTGACAAGTCTCTGTTATTCAAATCTGTTTGCTGAGACATCGTTCTCATTATTTAGTTTTTACAATCTTGTTAATAATGGTGAATTATTCAAATGCAGCAATGGCGGAAATGGATAACGTATATGGCCTTGCCGACGGTAATGGTGAGCAAGCCAGACGGATTTATCACCAGAGATATCCCGATCGTGCTTTGCCAGATAGTCGAACCTTTTCTAATATTCATCGTCGTCTTGTTGAAACTGGTTCTGTCCGAAAAGGAACATCTGAAGGTAGACCTCTAAGTGCGAGAACACAGAAACAGAATTACTTTTGGAGATACCGAAATTGCAAAGACACTTAAAAGCCGCTAATGTTAAAGTTTCTGATTGGGTATATCGAATTTTTTTAAAGTTTATTTTAGAATGGGATTTTACAGAATCTCTTCCAAATCTTATGGTTTGTTCATGCATGTCCGTAGCTTCATGTGAAAGGAGTTTCAGTAAACTAAAATTAATAAAGAACTATATGCAGGCAACAATGGCCCAATCGCGGCTTAGCAATATTGATATATACTAAGTGACATATACATCCGAACACCCAGTTTAAATGGTTTTATTGTAATAAAATTTTGTATAAGTACTTAATGAAGCATAATAAGTAAATGATAAAAATTTCAAAATGATTGCACTGCTTTAAAGTTCTTTGACCTTTAATATTGTGTGGATGCACCCTGATGTGCTACGCATTCTCCAACGCGCCTAGGCATGCTTCTGATCAGGTGGTCAATGTCCTCCTGTGGTATCTCATTCCAGACAACCACCAACTCCTCTCGAAGTGCTTCTAGAGTCTGAGGAGGACGTTGCAAATTGAGCAATCTCCTACCCATCATATCCCACACGTGCTCAATTGGGGATGAGTCGGGAGATCTTGGTGGCCATGGTAACAATGTGACATCATTATGTTGAAAGAAGTCTATTGTGACTCTTGCAACATGTTGTCGGGCATTATCTTGTTGGAAAGTTGGATCTGCCAGGGTGTCAAGATAGGGTAGAAGATGGGGTTCTAGAACTTCGTGGATATAACGCTGCGCGTTCATGTTACCTCTGATGAAGATTAAAGGTGACATGGAACCATAAGCTATAGCACCCCAAACCAAACTCCAACAGTGTGATGAACATGTCTTTCAAGAAAAAACTGTGGATTCCTCCTTTCACCATGTCACCTTCTAACCCTGGCATGACCATCGTGCATGCCTGAACAAAATCGAGACTCGTCACTAAAGACAATACTGTTCCATTCCTGTTCCCTGAGTGACCGTTGTCTGCACCACTCAAGGCGATTACGTCGGTGTTCTCGAGTTAAAGGGAGGACCCAGTGTGGCCGGTATGAAAACAAGCCAAAACTTCTCATTCGTCGGTAAACACTTCGCATGCCAATAGGTCTTCCGTGTTCTGCAAACCATTCATTTGCAATGGACCTGGTATTGGAGAAACGGTCCCTTAAGGCCAATAATCTTAGGCGGCGATCTTCACGGTCTGTTGTTCTACGGCGGCGTCCAGTGCCCCTTGCTCTTTGCGTACGGCCTTCTCGAAGCCATGCTTGACAACATCTAACCACAGTGTCTACGCTTCTTTGCACTCTAACTGCAATTGCCCGAAAAGAAAGTCCAGCTTCCCGAAGTCCCACTATACGGCCCCTATCAAACTCACTAAGTTGACGAAATCGTACAGGTCTCCGTACTCTAGGCATCGTAACCGATCGTAAACGATGTCAAGAACCAAAATCCGCCAACGTTGATTCTTTACTGCGGCTGAGATATTCATTTTTAGAGCATTAGTGAATTAAAAAAAAGCAGTATAAAAACCGGAATGTCCAACTGATAAGGCTGAAAATTTTTTCACTTGTTATTTACAGTAAGATAAATACATTCACCAACTTTTATTAAAATAAAACCATTTAAACTGGGTGTTGGGACTGATATGTCACTTAGTATATTAGCCATCGAACACGAGCCAATACAAAATATAAATTTTGATGAAGAGATTTTAATTGTAAGACAAACATATTTTTTCTGTCTTTTTGTGTTTTGTTATTTGTTCAATATTTTAAATATACATATTAAAAGATCCATGTGGTTTATAAATCATAAATCAAATCCAAGCGAATAACCAAAATTTTTGTGTTATTTACTGCGGTTATAATGTGGTTTAAGATGACACATGATGGCGTCAGTTACTCGAATCGCTTGAACGCGTTGTTTTTAACCGCGGTTTTGTTGCGAGTTGTTTATCTTAGAAAAATGCATATATAATTTCTGATTATTTTTATTATTACTTAATAATCGGAGCTCTTTCGCCCACAACAGTGATATGAAAAGTTTGGAAAAAAATTCATAATATTAATGGGAGTAATGTTTTTTTTCAGAACATTGTTCAGGTGTTAAATCACTTGAGAAAATCTCTCTTATTTTTAAACAAATTTGTCCTGAAAATTAAAGATATGACGCCCAAAATTTTAATGGTGGAACCATGGCTTTGTAGCTATGATAACTTTCAATTCTTTAAACTTTTCCGCATGTCAAAGAAAACATTTATTGATTTAGCAGAAATGATAGGAAAAAGCGACGAAAAAAGGTATTAGCAATTCAGTCTTCATGTAGTTAGTCTCGATTGCTTCTTCTTGACTGGCCGTAACGAGCGCTTCTCTCTGAATGTTTAAGTTAGCATGAGTGAGCCACTTCCAAGTAAAACTGCTTTCGATGATGTGTGATGTTCCACTTCTTATATTATTTGACCAGGCTTAGCTCCGTCCATTTTTCATTCGGTCTTTTTTCTTTTCCCGTTTTCATATGATATTTAATCAATTTTACTGTCCTCTTATCTTCAACTCTTTTGCAGGATGTAAACGTTATGATAGTCATTATTTAAATGGGTGATAGAGGGGGTTATAAGAAGAAAAAAGTTTCATACAACATGGGGGTCAAAACGGCTTTCTTTTAGAGAAAAGCGACTTTAAAGTAAAATAAAATCTGACAACGCCACAATGCCACACGCAAATTACGACAGAACGCAGGGTAAATAAATATGGAGTTTATTATTTTGGCTCTTAGGTATTATTTCATTATTTGATAATGTACTTCGTAAACTGCAAACAATTTAAAAAAACGGACTTACCACTAACTGTCTCAGCGCTTCATTTGGTGTGTGAAAGTCTATTGAACGTATTGAAAAAATCCACTTATAAATAGGGATCACAATTTTGATACATACATTGTTTTTCTTTTTAAAACCCACACTGCGCTTTTTTTGTATTTAAAGATGGTGTCCAAAATGTCGTCCTCCACTTTCCACATAAGCTTCATTGCGACGAATCCAGTTCCTTCTTACTGTAGGACTTCGAAGTTGTCCATTTATTATTTCAGCCGCATTAAAGTTTTTTTCGAGAAGTTGTGCTTCAGTTATTATTGGACCAGCCCCATAAACCATCCCTTTAAGTTCTCCCCAATACCAGAATGTTAGTCTGCGAGGATAGTCTTCTGGTAACAAGGCCTGCACTCGTTGTACATGGTAGGGATAAAGCAAATTTTCCCGCAGGATTCTATGGACTATGGTATGCAATAGTCTTACGCGGCGGCCTAATTCCCGAGTGCTGATATCTGCATTGATTTCCACGATATTTAAAATTTGTTCCTCCTGCTCTGCAGTAACCTGTCTTTCACGAGTGCGAATATTAGTGGGCTGAACACTTCCTGTATCTCGGAGTCTTTGGTACACTTGCACAAATGTCCTTCTGTCTGGGTGCACCCGTTGGCGAAAACTGTCGCGATAAATTTGAGCTGCAAGATTTGAATTCTGACAAGCTTCACCGTAAACTAATAACATGTCGGCGTACTCTTGATTCGAGAACATTGTAAATAAACACGACGAAGTAAGCAACAACTAACCACTGTTACCATTAGCGATCGATTCCGATTCGATAAGAGTGATGAATGACCGACGCGCTGTTGTCATGTGTGTTTTAAATATTTAATTTGATGAAAATTACTTACTTACTGACTACAAATTTTGGCTTAGCTTTATGCCATTTATTTGTTAATTACCCAATTTAAAAACGTTTTAGATTAGATTACAAAAATTGGTAAGATTGTGGTGATTGTGGTCGATATAAAGCTATTAAAGTTGTAAACTATAAAGCCATTTAGATAAAAATCTATTGACTTTTGGACCATGGGTCATATGAACTTTTTGACTTGTCTTGACCGCCCATTGCCCATTTCAATAATGACGACCATAACGTTTACACCTTGTATACGACAAGGACGAATTTTGAAAGGGGCGATGGGTCGCACGTCTCCCATCAGACGCACAAGTCTGCCATTGTTTTTCAAGAAAATGGAATACGTACATTGCTCTATCTTGCTGTAAGAATCTTGAAACGTGCCCCCTTAGACAGATTCCTAAATCTACCCTTGTCAATAGAAAATAGATCCATGTATTGGTAGAAAGACATCCTCAAACTCATTTGGAGCATCAACCAAAAAAACGTAATTATACGAAAGGATTGTTAAGCTGAATAGGCATAGAAATACGCACAAATTAACACATACAAATTTTGTCATGGTGGTTAATACACCACAATTTTGTAAACTGATAAATCCGAATTTCTTTATAAACATAGATGATATAATGCTTTTAAATTTAGGTGTATGCTAAATCGTAGACAAGATGCTATACATAAACGAAAGCAGTGTAAAAGATATTCTGACATGGGAGAAGACATTTGAGGCCGTCGAGGTGGCTATGAAGAGATTGTCCTCTGGACAAACAGTTCAAATGCCACGAACACATACTATTATTCCCGGCAGTGATAACGTACTATTGACTATGCCTGGATATTTGAAAGATGAGAAATTTGGTGCTTTGGGTTGTAAGCTGGTTACCTATTTCCCTGGTAATCCCAAAAGGACTGAAGCTTTACCATCAATAAATGCCAATATCATGATACTGGATGAAGCTACTGGAATTATGAAAGCGGTAAGTTTCGCCATAATATACAAGTTGCTGCTTAAGTCATATTAAAGCTGAACTTACAGTTTGTTACGTGGGAGCGTGATGATAATTTTATGAAAAATGCGTAATGTATGGTTTACGCTACGGAGCTATAGTTTGGAAAAATAGTGTCATAGCATTAATTATTCTTATTTTTTGAACGGGTTAAGTTAGCAAGTTGGAAATTTGCATGGTGAAACTTATGCATAAATAATGTAAAAGTGGCAACTGGAAGTTTATAGATCGCTGCCAGATTCACTACCTTTCAAAATGGCGGATTTAAAAATCACTGTATAATTGCATACATAACAATGTAGATAGTGTTGCTTAATACACTACAATATATTCAGCTTGGACTTTCGATTATTCGCGATGCAAAGGTTATTGTGACTGATGAAAGAATATTTCAGGTAGTAGCTGGCACAGAAATCACAACCCAAAGGACATCTGCCGCCTCTGCTGTTGCAACTAAATACCTATACGTCAATCAAGGGAAGGCTTGCAATATTCTTGCCATTTTGGGAACTGGAATTCAAGGAAGGATTCACGCTGAAATGTTCAGACACTTTTTCCACTTTCAAGAGGTAGCTATAGTCAGGTTCCAAAATAGGAGAGAGTAGTAACTTATCGTGCGCCACTGCTAACGCGTTGTATCGAGGTATAGTGTTTCTAATCCAAGTTGAAACCGACAATGACACGGCGATAACAACATTGTAGAATTTTATAGATTCAAAAAACGCTTCGTGCGTTTTGTGTGAAACAAGGACAACCAGTACTTTGACAGTGCACGGCGTTGATATGCTCAATGTGTCGGCCGTTGTCTTCGTGCAATATATCTGTACAATTTGGCATGTGGCGGTGGTAGATGGAGTAGCATCACCGAAGCTGTGTCGCCTAGTTCTGATGTTTGGACCTTCACGCTTCCCCTCCTTTGATTTCTGGTGGAAGTAGAACAAAGCGACTGAAGACATGCCCCTTGACTGACTTAAAAATGAGAAATCTATTTCCAACGTCGCGCTGGGTACAGGGGAGTATTAGCTACTTAACATCCAATAAATTCCCAAATATTAAACTGCATCAATATAAAGTGTATCGCCCATGCATATAGTTCCCTTTCAAGTAATGCAGACATGGGTTTTTATGCGGATCTCAATGTGCATGCGCCTACGATTATTTATTGACACACATGTATCCCTAAACCTATCACGCTTGGAGACGACGGATGGTTGACTAATAATTATTTAGATTGCTATCCTCTGTATATCGTCAGTAGGATCGAATAAACTTGTACCACATTCAGTCACATATTAGAGAAAATAGCCACTCAACTATGTGGCAGAAGTCCCTAGATGGACGCTTCTGATGTCTAATATAAACAATATTTGATAGAACGGCCATAAAATAAAGTTCAATGTTTGATGCTTAAACACTAGGTCTGTAAATTAAGTGATGAGACCGATTTTAAAAAAATTATCCAAATATAATTACAATTTTATATTGTCACCTTCACCTTCTAAAGTGATACAGCGATGGAGACGGTTCTGCCACTCTTCATAATTGTGCTGGAGCTCCGATACTGGAATAGCCTTTAGCTGATCGGTTTCAGCCATTTGACTGTCCCAAAATGAGTTCCTTAAGGTGATTTTTCAACTTCGAGAAGAGAAAAAAGTCACAAGGACTCAAGTCAGGCGAATAAGGAGGCTGATGAGTTACATGAATATTTTTATTGGCCAAAAACTCGTTTATTGACATTGCTGTGTGACAAGGAGCATTATCGTGATACACCCAGTGGTTCTTGATCTGATGTACGGTGGTGTAAACGCACAATATATCGGATTCTGTCGATAGTTTCATCGGTTTTTGAACATGCATGCCTTCCGCTTCGTGGTTCATTTTCAATCGACTCTCTCCCTTCTGAAAATGCCTTAAACCACCGAAAAACCTGAGCTCTTGACAAAACACTATTTCCATAGATCTGCTGTTTACCAAGAGTTTCCATTGCACGGTGCCTAAGTCTGAACCAATACTTGCCAGCACAAATGAACACAATAGAAACGATTATTTCGAAAAAAAAATCGCTGAGGACAGCCAAATGACTGGAGCAAATTTAAACTTGTACTGAAGGATCACATGTTCTCTTATATCCCCTCCTAGTCCGGCGTCTCCAGTGTTGCCAGATCGAACGCTACGTTGCCGGTCTTATCACTTGATTTACAGACCTCGTACATGGTACCTTCTCTGTTTAATTTCAATGCAATTTAAGTTAACATAAAGAAGCTTTCACAGCCCTAAATATACCTTTAGGTCTTTTATTAGATCCGTTTATGGAATAGAACTAAAGAGAAAGCAAAGTCATTAGCAGAGGAACTCAACAGAAAGTTCGATACTAATGTATTCAAGTATTATGAAAACAATGAAAGCTGTGTGAGAGGTGCTGACGTGATTGTTACTACAACTGCTTCTCCTGTACATATAGTCCATTATGCTTGGGTTAAGCCAGGAGCTCATATCAATGGTTTGTGAACTACACTTAGATACGTTTATAGTCAATTACCAGAATTGATGACAGTAGCAGAAGTCATCGTGCGCCACTGCTTTGACGCTGTAACTTTTGATTACAGCGACCTTTATCGACCTTTCACAAAGACGCGCCACATTTTCGAATGCCTCCGCGTAATAGCAGTGGCGTACGATGAGTTTCGCTACTGTCATCAATTTTGATATTTTACTATAATACATTTTATTTCCTACGCCACTGGCAAGGGAATATAGTAATCGCGAAATATCTCGAACATATGATATTACGTTTTTTGGATGTTATATGACATACAATATAAGACATTACGTTTTTTGGATATTATATGACATTTACATCACGAAAAATCATGTCACTCATTTCCATCGGTCTCTAACGGGGACATACAAAAACATAATCCCATTATTGAAAATTTTTGCAATTACTAAGTTTCCTCGCCAGTGATATAGGAAGAAAAACTGCAGGTGCATACGTTTAACCGTATACTACACGGGGTACATGGAAATGAAAATAAATATTTATTTCTATTACATAAAGTGGAATTCCGTACCCTCTTCATTGTGTTCCGCGCTCATATTCATTTTCCAACACATAACATAACTGATAATACAGAGCCTCTCTGATTTTTCCGTAAAAAGTAGTGTCGAATAATCTATCACAAACTTCAAATTTTTTAGACCCCCATGGTAAAGGTAGTGTAAGCAAAGTTGTTTCCACGGCTAGTCGATTATCCAACATATTAACTGGGAAGTAGGTAATGCATTTCATTCATCTTTGTTTTTTAATCTTTTCAGTTTTTCAGTGAGCACTGGCCAAACTTTGATAGCTATTTATTTACCCTTTTCATTTTAATCACGATAATCTTTTTGAAATACAGCCGTCGGTGCAAGCAGGAATCACTTCTCCGAACTCGACGAGCAATTGTACCGAAACAGCGACCTTTATCTGGATAGTGTAGAAACTATGAAACCCGAAATGGCAGGTTTGGACATGTTGACAGACAGTTTAAGAGGAGAGGTAGGTGCTGTTATAAACAAGATGATCCCATCTAGTCCAAATGAAAGGACAACCATTTTCAATGGAGGCGGTAAGTTTCTAATTTCCTTGGTAAGATGTGCTGTACCAAATTTCTGGCCAACACTGTAATCCATGCTTTTTGCGATTTTTTTTTATTCACACAAAGCTTGGAACTGTTTTTGTTGGTCGTCCCACATGGGCTAAACCATAATGATGATTCCCAACAAGGATAGAATGGTGGTATAACGTTTGGCTGGATGGGCAAGGATAGTTTAATTTTGGAGTCTTTCCTTATTAAAGGAATAACTCTTAAACCTAATCGAGCAGCTTACACTCATTTATTGGCTTCATCTCGAATGTTTCTGTAGAAGTGAAATTCAAAATAATTGAAGCATGTATCTACTCTGTACTAACATACGAGCTTGCTGCTTTGTTCCTGCACATGCGTAAAAGTAGAGAGGTGCCTTAAGAAGATATGCATATAAAGCTGGGCAGTTCCCTACTGCATCCCAGATGGCGTACTTTGGGTGATGCTACCAAAGGACAGTGTGGCAACACTCGCCTGGATCAGGTGCCAAGAAATTTCTTAAAAACACCGAGGAAGACAAACCAGAGAAGCCGATGCCAGTGATGTCAAATCTAGCCTCCAAAATTCAAGCATCCTGTGCAAATATATCTCACAATAATAATAATACATACTTTGTAAAAAGGTTTTATCCTATGTCCCCCATCATCTTCCTCATATTTCATTCTTTTCCCAAGCAGTATATATTTAAAATGTATACGGAAGCAATACACACTTTTTAATTATTTACATCCGGGCTTATACATGGTGTTCCTTAATGATATGCGAATATTTAAGGGTGTGAATCTACATGAAAAACTAGTGTAAGTTTGCTTTATAAACTATAGTCCAAAAATGTGTCCTTACAAAAACTCGGGGTGTTGAAGTTTTAGGAAAAAAAATGGAAATTAATTAATATTTTCAGAACCACTTCAGATATTTCACTGATTTTTAGTACGTAGTGAAAGTTGATAGAGTTGAATATTTTTCAATGCAAAATTAATTTTTGCTTTAACAGTGGCGTGCGTACGGGTATTGACTTCGATATTTTTTAAGAAAAAATGATGTTTTTTTTGTCAAATAAAAATCATTTTTGAATTTCCCGTTCAATTTAAAACAAGTGATCTTTTCTTGAGTTGCTTTCCTTCGATGCGCCATTTTTGAGTAAAAAAATAAAAACCGTTCTATTGTCTAACTTGCAAAATTATTATTAATCTAATTGGAAAAATTAAACACATTAGGGGTAATGAACAACAACAACAACTGACAACATAAACAAAACATTAAAACCAACGAAATGATTACAAAAATTGTTGAAAATGGCCCCCTTCCTTTAGTATGCATGCTTCCGCCCTCCTTCTCATGGAATTGCGCACTCGTTGAAATATCCCTGGAGTGTTTTTTATTCCATCACAAGCTGGAACTATTCTTTCTCTTAATTCCTCTACAGTTTTAATGGGACTTGTGTACACTAGTGTCTTAAGATAGCGCCACAAAAAGAAATCTAAACTGTTGAGGTCTGGGGACCTTGGTGTCCATTCTTGGGGCCCACCGCGGGCAATCCAACGATTTGGATAAACAGTTTTTAAACAATTATGAACCGCTACACTGAAATGCCCTGGTGCACCATCATGCATGTACCACATACTGTTTGTTATTACTAACGAAACATCATCAAGCAGCAGAGGCAACTGTTGTTGAAGAAAAATGAGGTCTGCCCGTCAAGTGGTCCCGGCAATAAGAATGGGCTAATGGAGCGGTTGCCAATAATTCCTGCCCATACGTTAACCGAAAATTGGTGTTGGAAATGGGTTTCGGTTACGGCATAGGGATTTTCTTTTGCCCACAAATGATTATAGTGGAAATTCTGAATGGCATTTCGAGAAAACTTAGCTTCGTCCGTGAACAGAATCATTGATTCAAATTGCGGATTTTGTGTAGTTTTTTGAAGATACCACTGACAAAAGGTCACACGCCTTGGAAAATCAATGGGAAGTAATGCCTGTACTTTTAAAATATGGTAAGGATATAACAAAGAATCCACTAAAATTCTCCAAACAATTTGATGGCAAATATTTAAGTGTCTAGCGATCTTCCTCGTACTCGTTTCAAGATGTTCATCGACTTCGTGCAGCACTGCTTCCTCAATTTCAGGTCTCACTCTTAGAGGTCTACCTTCAGATGTTCCTTTTCGGACAGAACCAGTTTCAACAAGACGACGATGAATATTAGAAAAGGTTCGACTCTCTGGCAAAGCATGATCAGGATAACTCTGGTGATAGATCCGTCTGGCTTGCTCACCATTACCGTAGGCAATTTCCGCCATTTCTGCATTTGAATAATTCACCATTATTAACAAGATTGTAAAAAATAAATAATGGAAAAGATGTCACAGCCAGCAGATTTGAATAACAGACTTGTCAGATGTCAAAAGCCAGTGATATATTCTAGAGCAACTAGATATTTATTGCTAAATTGCATTCTTCAATTATTACATTAATTTTATCGGACAATAGAACTGTTTTTATTTTTTTACTCAAAAATGGCGCATCGAAAGAAAACAATTCATGGCAGATCATTTGTTTTAAATTTTACGGGAAATTCAAAAATAATTGTTATTGGGAAAAAACCATTGGAGTACTATTTTTTTCTTGACAAATATCGAAGTCAATACCCGTACGTACGCCACTGTTAAAGCTGATAATTATTTTTGCATTGAAAAATATGCAACTTTATTAACTTTCACTACGTACTAAATATGAGTGAAATATCTGAAGCGGTTCTGAAATGTTAAATAATTTCCATTTTTTTCCTAAAACTTCAAACCCCGAGTTTTTGTAAGGGAACATTTTTGGACCATATTTTATATAAGAAAGCTAACATTAATTTTTCATGTAGATTCACACCCTTAAATATTGGCATATCATTAAGGAACACCCTGTATACAGGGTGTCCCAGAAGTCGACGTCAAGCCGAAACCGGGTGATAGGCAAAGTCATAACAGCTATCAGAAAAATATTTAAAAAAATTTTATGTATGTGTTTTGAAAATTATAGGTCTTTGAAAAAAATATAGAAATTTCACACCCTACGGCAGTCTGTCAACTCCTGTTACTACAAATATTAACTTTTTTTGGATTTTATTTTTACAGTATAATGATGAATAATGCATCTTCAAACTGGTGTCTCAACCTTACTGCCAACTTTTCTCGTTCAGGAAAAATTGCCACTTATTTCCCAACCCAGTATTCCAAAGTAAGACTTTGCTCAACTTTAACTGGCTGTACTGGAAAAAATGTAATACCAGAGTTTGGCAAGTAACCTTAAAAAATGGCGCATTTAATAAGGATTCCAAAATGGTATAACACTCAGAAGATTACTCGTTAACTTATGCACAATTTTTATTTGAAGAAAAACTGATGAAAATTTTTCAAAATTTCCTAATTAAACAGCGATTATGAGAACGCACAAGGACCCTTAAGGATAAATGTTTGCACAACAGTGGGCGTCAAAATGCTGCTGATGATGATTTACCTTTACAGCAAATGCTCAAACTGTTTTCCTTCAGCCGCAATACACGCTCGACATCTTCTAAAAAAAGATCGGGTTATTAAACGAGCGAATCCACGGTTATTAACAAACTCAGCTGCTTCCAATAGTCTTTGCCGTAGCTCAGCTACATTTTGAATCGGCTTGAAATACACTTTTTCTTTTACAGTTCCCCAGTAGAACAAATTTAACGGATTCAAATCTGGTGACCGGACTGGCCACGGTATTGTACCAGACCGCCCTATCCATCTGCCTGGAAAGTTTTGATCGAGATACTCTCTCACTGAGAGTGCATAGTACGCTGGGCAGCCATCATGCTGAAACCACATGTCCCTGTAAATACTCAGTGGCACGTCCTCCAATAAATTTTCTAAATGATTTCGCAAAAAAACCTAAATAAACCTCAGCAGTCAAAGTCTCTAGGAACTCAAACGGACCGATTATTTTACCATTTAAAATTCCTGTCTAATGGTTTATCTTGAAGCGATATTGAGATTTATCTTCTCTCATCAAATGTGGGTTTGCTACGTGCCACTCGTGTAAGTTATGCCGGTTCATGTACCCATCTTTCTTAAATGTGGTCTCATCCGGCCATAAAATTTTTTCAAAGAACTGTGGATCTTTCCTGTGTCTTTCTAACATTGTGCGACAAAAAGCAACTCGGGGCTCATAATCCCGGGGCAGGAGAGGTTGAACACGCTGTATGTGGTATGGATGAAGCACATCACTTACTTGCTATTGCACACTTTGATACCGATCAGTACTCCTTCGTTTACTGCGCATCTTTACATGTTCGTGCTTGTTGATTTCGTACTGTTACTAATTTTGGATTCGTGAACTGGACTGTTGATCGCTTGTGATTTGGATTTGGACTGTTTAATTGCTCTTCAAAACAACATTTGCTTTCCTTAGACTATCTTTGATAGTGTGATTGTGCAGTGCCGCACCATACAAGAATATGCTAACATGCACCTCATTTATGGGGAATGCAGATGCAACGCTAGTGCTGCAGCGAGACTTTACTGTGAGAGGTACCCGAATGCAGCTCGTCATCCAGATCATCGAGTGTTCACAAATGTGCACCGCTTACTGTTCTCAAAGGGCCAACTACCAAACCAATCACACGGTGAGGGAAGATCTTTCCTTCCTTACGAAGACATGGTGCTAGGAGCTGTCGAAGAAGACCCGAGTACTTCAGTGCGTGCAATAGAACTAAAAACAGGTGTGCCCAAAAGTACAGCCCATAGAATCTTGCAAAAAAACGTGCTCCATCCATACCACGTACAGCGTGTTCAAGCTCTTCTGCCCCGGGATTATGAGCCCCGAGTTGCTTTTTGTCGCACAATGTTAGAAAGACACAGGGAAGATCCACGGTTCTTTGAAAAAATTTTATGGTCGGATGAGACCACATTTAAGAAAGATGGGTACATGAACCTGCATAACTTACACGAGTGGCACATAGCAAACCCACATTTGATGAGAGAAGATAAATCTCAATATCGCTTCAAGATAAACCATTGGACAGGAATTTTAAATGGTAAAATAATCGGTCCGTTTTAGTTCCCAGAGACTTTGACTGCTGAAGTTTATTTGGATTTTTTGAAAAATCATGTACAAAATTTATTGGTGGACGTGCCACTGAGTAGTTACAGGGACATGTGGTTTCAGCATGATGGCTGCCCAGCGCACTCTCTCAGTGAGAGAGTATCTCGATCAAAAGTTTCCAGGCAGATAGATAAGGCGGTCTGGTACAATGCCGTGGCCAGCCCGATCACCTGATTTGAATCCTTTAGATTTTTTTACTGGGGAACTGTAAAAGAAAAAGTATATTTCAAGCCGATTCAAAATGTAGCTGAGCTACGGCAAAGACTATCGGAAGCAGCTGAGTTTGTTAATAACCGTGGATTCGCTCGTTTAATAACCCGATCTTTTTTAAGAAGATGTCGAGCGTGTATTGCGGCTGAAGGAAAACAGTTTGAGCATTTGCTGTAGAGGTAAATCATCATCATCAGCATTTTGACGCTCACTGTTGTGCAAACAGTTATCCTTAAGGGTCCTTGTGCGTTTTCATAATCGCTGTTTAATTAGGAAATTTTGAAAAATTTTCATCAGTATTTTTTCAAATAAAAATTGTGCATAAGTTAACGAGTAATCTTCTAAGTGTTATACCATTTTGGAATCGTTATTAAATGCGCCAACATTTAAGGTTACTTGCCAAACTCTCGTAGTACATTTTTTTCCAGTACAGCCAGTTAAAGTTGAGCAAAGTTTTACTTTGGAATACTTGGTTGGGAAATAAGTGGCAATTTTTCCTGAACGAGAAAAGCAGTAAGGTTGAGACACCAGTTTGAAGATGCATTATTCATCATTACATTGTAAAAATAAAATCCAAAAAAAGTAAATATTTGTAGTAACAGGAGTTGACAGACTGCCGTAGGGTGTGAAATTTCTATATCTTTTTCAAAGACCTATAATTTTCAAAACACACACATAAAATTTTTTTAAATATTTTTCTGATAGTTGTTATGACTTTGCCTATCACCCGGTTTCGGCTTGACGTCGACTTCTGGGACACCCTGTATAAGCCAAAATCATCATATGTAACATAATCTGCATAAAATTAAGATTTCAAATTGAGTTGATTGATAAACTATATAATATATTTGCTGTCCGTCACCGTAGCCATAACCAATAGTATACCACGTTGTCTTACGCTATTTGGCAATCATCAGTACGGTGTAGGTCTAGTCACTGGTGACAGACAACGGAAGACAAACAAGCGATAATGGGTCTACTATAAAACTCATTATCGCATGAATAGTTCGCCAATTCTGTACCACCACTGCATTGGTAGCAGGGAAGTACACAATTTCCTGACATCACTGATTGACAGCCTGCTTTAATGAAACGGACACATATCGCAAATCGAGAAGTTAGTCCTTCACTTTTCTAGCTATGTGTGGCTTTTTTGTGCCATCTATTTCCAATGATATAAAAATATAAAGGACACATACAAGCGGATTTTTGTGCACTTTAAGCATTGTTAGAACGTATGTATTTTTAACTTGCATCAATATTTTCTTTGTTTTAAAACTTAATTGACTTCTTAAAGCCCAAAGGTCATAGTTTTGGCATCTTTGTGCAATATTCGCTCAATTTCCAGCTTTTAACTTGGTATTTTGATCACAACACTATCAACTTAATATCTATAATAAAACACACCAAAATACAAAACATGTATGAAAATAAGTGTATTTTCCAACCTTCGTATTTAGTGTGACCGCAGTGAAGCAGCACTTCTATATTCATATAGTTCTGTGTCTCAGGGCTTTATTTTGAATTTCAAGTAGAAAATGTTGCGTTCATACCCACATTTTTTTGTACCGAAGCATAAATACACATTGATAATCCCATTTTTGAACTGCTTAGGGTCAGCAGAACTGAGAAAAGCCTCCTCAGGCAGGTTATTATACAATCTCGATATTCTGGGGACAAAAGAGCGGACGTACCGAACAGTTCTGGATGTGCGAATTTCGACACGCTTAGAGCGGGAGGCCGAAGTCTGGGGGGTCTGTCTGGCAGGTTTATCGCGCAGCGGTATCATGGAAGAGAGATCTGAGGAGCAAAGTCCGTTGACATATTGGTAGAAGACAGTCAGGTTGCAGACGGCCCGACGGCGCGAAAGGGTCCCGAATACCCAAAACATATAAAAATTCTCAAGTTAAAAAAGTAAAGTGGCAACATTGCGAAGCTTGAGCTTTTAAAAAACAATAAATAAATGAAATAAAAATCGAAATGTTAATGAAAATTTAAAAGACATATGCTTTAAAATATTTACAAGCTATTATCATGGTTGCAGTCAAGTTGAAATTTGATTTATTTTTAGGGTCAAGAACCACACTTATTTATCATACATCTACGTCTGCATATTTTTTATCCTTCTATAATATTGGACTACATTCGCGAACTCTTGGATGACAGAGTTTATGACAATTAATAAAACAATAAATTTCAATTACAGAGTCAGATGACATTAAATACTCCATACTGGATGCGATAAAAACTGAGTTAATGGTCACGTTGTTTCTGTTTAGAGAGGAAACATCCCCTCGGTAATTATTATGGGAGCCAATAAAGTGTTCCAGAAAATGGTGCCCTTGAAGTTACGAGATAATGTTATTCCTACCTCAGCTTCTTTCCGTCATCACTTTTTGAAAGTAGTGACGTGAACAGTTGAATCCAATGCTTAATCTTCCTGAGGCATTTACGTGTTTTCACCGAGAGTACAAAAAATTCTCCATACTTAAAATTTTCAACAAAAACTAGACACAACTAATCCACTACATGCAAAGTTCATTCAGTACCGTCATTTGATGTTGAAGAAAAATTATTAAGTATGAAACGCTTTCAATAAGGACGAGTGTATGTTAAAATGTAATAAAACCATTATTCAAATTCTTTTTATATTTTCGAATGGCATACGGACTATTCCTTACTTATGTGCTAATACCCCAGGATATGATTCCTCAAATAATTTTATAAATAAAAGTTGAATTTTTAAGGAAAGAATTGGTTTGGTTTTATGCTTTTGATTGTACTTTAGACATCATTTTTATTTTTTACATATACGAAATAAGAGGATGCAAATTCACATACTGTAGTGTGAGAAGTTATTCTATTGCGTCATCAGTGGCATATAAAAAGTTGGTACACCATAAATTCCCTACGCAAAAGCTCTCACCTAGTATTTTCTCCTCAGTTGCACCGATTTTGAATAGACGGAAACATGATAACCGCTTTTGTTACCAATATTTTGTGAAAGTCGTGTTTGCACTTAAAATATGTCGACCACTAAAACTAAAAATAGTTCAAATATTTAAACTCATTTTGAAGATGATTTTTTTTTAAATTCAACAATCAATTCCCTGCAATAATAAAATTAAGCCACTACAGACATAATATGTAGATATATCTAAGCTTTTCTTATAAGATTATCTGAGGAATTTGAAATATTAGCACGTCATCAAGGAACAACATCGACCCGTTCTTATTGAAAAATCCTTTATTTCTTCTTGGTTGAATCTATTTTCTTTTTAGGGATGGCTGTCGAAGACTGTGCAGTAGGAAGGGCTGTATATGATTTATATCATGAAAGGAAGATATAATATATAAAAATACTTGATAATTTTAAATTATATAAGTAATATAGTGCTTTTGGTCAATGCAACGGTTATAAGCCTTTTTCCTTTTTCGAGCTATGTCTGAGATTAAAATGAGCATAATTGTTTTTTGAAAACTATGCCTGAATTAAGAGGATATGTGGTATTTTTAATGGCAACCATTTCTTATGCTACAAGCATTTGCAAATGAGAGATCGCTTACATACAGGGTGTCCCATCCATGTGTGGACGGAATATTACTCATAAACAAATACATTTTGGGAAAATCTATTTATGGCATGTTATACATGACGTTTGAGGGCACATTTCTAAAATATTGGCCATCACACAGGGTATCCCAATTTCGACCTATATATCAAAGTTGTGATTTTTCAAATGGAATGCCTCAAATTTTAATGCATATTTAGAGAAACCTATTCAAAAGAAGAAAATTGATATAACATACTATGGGGTTTTGGTAATTAGCTATTGAGATATAAGGTGTTTTGTCTAGAAAAACCCCTCACTTCGACAACCCCTCAGTCCAAGATTTTGACATTTGGAGTGCTGAATTTTGTATCAAAAAAGCTTAAACACCTCAGCTTTTATCTTATTTGTTATATTTTGCAAATTGTAGTTTTTCTCAAATATTTCAAATGCATCACCCTGTATATTTGTGCAAGTTTGGATTCAATTTTTTATAAGCTTTTTTTTGATACTAGACACAAAAGGGTTTTTGTGGATATCTTTTCGGTTATTAGCACGTCTTTTATGGAACGGCTTAATTCTCTAAAATATCGCATCATCCTTGAAACAAATAAATTGTTGATCAGTTACAAACTGTAAAAATTAGCTTTGTGAGCATTATAATAAAAACGTATTTAAAAATGAATTTTTCTAAAGAAGAAATGGTGAATATGGTGTTCGTTTCCTAGCATCTTGCATTTATAAGCAACGGTACACTAATATGCGACATCCACGGCCGGACATTTTCCACACCACGAGAACGTTTTGAATCAAGTGGAGCAGTGGAATATAGTAAAAAATGTATAAATAATCCAAGTGTCACCAATGAGGCGAATCAGTTGGAGGTTCTATTAAAGTTGCAAGAAAATCCTTATTTAAGTGCACGGCAAATTGGAGCAAAACCTGATATATGCAGAACTTCTGCCCAACCGATTATTCACAAGCATAGGTACCATCCATATCACTTATGCCTGCATCAAGGCCTTCGTCCTCAGGATTGATTTCGCAGCTCGAATGGACTTTAGTAGAATTCCTGGATAAGGTTCTTTTTAGCGATGAGGCAACTTTTAACAGCATAGGTGTTGTCAACAGGCATAACATGCACTATTATGCGACGGAAAACCCTTACTGGGTTAAGCAAATAGATTTCCAAAATAAATGGACCTTGAATGTTTGGGGAGGAGTTATTGGCAGACAAGTTATCGGGCTTTTCTTTTTCGACAACAGATTTACAGGTACAGAATACTTGAATTTTTTGATCGAGGACTTGCCTTTGTTTTTGGAGGATGTCAACCTGCAAACTCGGATGCATATGTACCTACAACATGACGGCGCTCCTGCGCATTATCATAATCATGTGCGTAACTATTTGAACACCTGGAGTAACAATCGTTGGATCGGTCGTGATGGTCCTATATCTTGGCCTCCTGCATCACCAGATATGACACCGATGGACTTCTTTCTATGGGGCTACGTTAAGCAAGAGGTTTATAGATATCCACCATCTACCCCGGAAAATATGAAGGAAAGGATTAAGGATGCTTTTCTTAACTTAAGGGAACACATGCTGCAGGATATGCAAAGGTCATTTATCCAAAGACTACGGCTGTGTATTCAACATGGTGGAGATATTTTCGAGCAGTTTTTGTAGACTAGGTCTTGAGTAGTGACAGTTGTTTGTTTATGTTGTGGTTATAGTTGTTTTTCTCTATTACCCTTGAAGCTGATTTATACTGTTCTGATTGTCATTAGTTTTTACGTCAAGTCTGTACTCTCAGTGGTAATGTGGAACTAGCCCACTGTTTGTCTTTTGTTTCCATAGATGATGTGATTTTTTTCCTTAATTTTGGTGTGTTCTATTAAAAGCTTAATAACTCAAAATCTAGTGATGTAATCTGAATCAAACCTTATACTAAAAAAGCTTATAAAAATTGAATCCAAACTTGCACAAATATACAGGGTGATGCATTTGAAATTTTTGAGAAAACCCTGTATGCGCAAACATGAAAATTCGAAAAAGTAACAAATAAGATAAAAGCTGAGGTGTGCAAGTTTTTTGTGATATAAAATTCAGCACTCCCAATTTGAAAATGGCGGATTGAGGGGTTGCCGAATTGGACGGTTTTTCTCGACAAAACACCTTACATCTCAGTAGCTAATTACCAAAACCCCATAGTATAATATATCAATATTCTTCCTTTGAAGCATTCTATTTAAAAAAATCACAACTTTGATATCTAGGTCAAAATTGGGACACCCTGTATAATTGCCAATATTTTAGAAATGAGTCCTCAAAGGTCATGTATAACATGCCATAAATAGTTTTTCCCAAAATGTATTTGCTTATGAGTAATATTTCATACACACATGGATGGGTCACCCTGTATATTTTGTGATACCTTTTTGGGGACGCGACAGCAACTTTTTCATATTAAGTGAGCCGATTTTTCAGAATAAACTCCAGCTCACTTAAATACCTTAGTAACTTGTTATGAAGGAATAAATGCCAAGTTGATAGGCTACAATTTCATCTCATCAGTCGTGCTATTTGCTCTGCCCAGGGTATAATTATATGATATCAACAACGCTCATTAATTTGCAGCACGATACCGCTGCTTTTATCATCTAGGAATGAGTTTGTTATCAAGCGGTATACAAAACAACAACCTTACAGAATAACATAATAATGGTTCATGTGCCGTTCATAAAGCCTCAGTTCTTTTACCGGCTTTCAGTCGTTCAGTGATAAATTACATTTCATCTATTCTGTCGGAACTCTTTATCGTGTTTTAAGGTAAGTATTCTTAAACCGGGATTTTTTTTGGTACCTAGTATTCTATAATATAGGTAATACAGCCAGACTTCTTATGAAGTGCAATATTCTACTAGCGGTTTCTAGAGCTTAAAATAGGAAGAAAAGTTTATATAAACATAGGTCGACAAACGTCCCCTAAGGGCGCTACGGTCTTTGAAAGGGGCTCCCCTGAAGATGGTTTTTCCTTAATATTTCCGAAACGTGTTGAGGTAGAGACATAAAATTTGGTATTCTAGTCTAGTTTTTTATGCTGGATTTAAAAATATTAACAATTTTAGACAGTTTTCTTGGAAGCGTATGTAACAGGGACGGACTCAGGTTATTTTAGCCCCAAAATTTTGGTGTGATTCTATTTCTGAAAACAATTTTAGAATTTTAAAATTTAGGGTTTGCTACATAAAAATGTACTCTTACTGAATATCGATAAATTGTGCCATTTTTGAATAAAATTGAACTGAAAAATTTGTCACATGATAGGAAATGTACTGCGAATTTAAATGAATTGTTGATTATATATAGTTAGCCATGACTGCAAACAAAAGTTGTTTTGATTTGTTATGACTTATTTTGACGTTAAGCTGACATTGTTAGCAGTGTAAAATTACTAGATTGAAATCAAAATTTTTATTAAATCGATCTAAAATGCCAAGATTTACAGACAGAGAACTGACTGACATGCATTTTGTGTACGGGTTATGCAATGGCAGTTCATTGGCAGCCGTAAGAGAATATCAAAGGAGATTTCCCAATCGCATAGTACCTGGACGTCGAATGTTTACAGATATTCACCGGAATTTGTCAAACCATAGAAGTTTTCAGCCCATGCAGGGCTGAGGAAGGCCACTGGGAAATCATCGTATGGATATTGCTTTAAATATGTTTGAAAATAATCCCCAAATAAGCATACGAAATGTTTCAGAAATTATGGATATACCTCGATCAATAGAAAGAAAAATTTATGAATACCTATTTGATAGTTATCTGATAGTTATCCTAAAAATAATAATTTTAGATAGGAAGCATGTCAAGAAAGCAAGGATTACATCCTTATCATTTTAAACGGGTGCAGCATGTAACGGAGGCAGATTTTTTACCACGAACCGTGTTTTGCCAGTGGATATTAGCAAATGAAAACACTATTCCTATAATATTAGGGTCGTATGAGTCAGTATTTACTAGGAATGGTGCTTTTAATTTCCATAACATGCATCACTGGTCAGATGAAAATCCAAAAGTTGTTCGCCGTACAAATTTCCAACATAGATTTTCATTGAACTTATGGACAGGAGTAATTGGGGATCAAGTAATTGGGCCTAGTGTACTTCCCAATCGTCTTAATTCAGAGGTGTATCTGAACTTTCTCCAGAATGAGCTCATGGATATAATACAATGTTCGAAATTGGTTGAATGTCAATTTTCTAGACAGGTGGTTAGGCCGAGGAGGTCCTATAGCGTGGCCGCCACGTTCACCTGACCTAAATCCATTGGATTTCTATTTTTGGCGGTCACTAAAAGACCTAGTTTACCCGACTGAAGTAAATACTCAAGAAGATTTACTTCAAAGAATCCATCAGGCTGCAAATGAAATAAGAAGAAAAAGGATTTCCACTTTTCGGGCTACGCAACCATTAGTTCGTCGAGCGAGACTCTGTATCCAAGAAAATGGAAATTTATTTGAACACTTATTGTAAAGCTAGTTTGAAGTATATCCAACTGTATGTCTCCTTTTTTAAACAAATTTCAATTTCGGTCGTAGAAAAAAATTATTTCTTTTGTTTTTGATTAATGTGTTGCAATAGAAATAGGTATTTATGTAATATTTACCAATTATTACATTAGTTGTTTCGTTGCCATGGCTAGTTATTCAACAATTCATTTAAATTCGCAGTACATTTCCTATCATGTGACAAATTTTTTAGTTTGATTTTATTAAAAAATGGCACAATTTATCGATATTCAATAAAAGTACCTTTTTTATGTAGAAAACCATACATTTTCAAATTCTAAAATTGAATTTCAAAAATAGAATCACACAAAGATTTTTGGGCTAAAATAACCTGTTACATACGCTTCCAAACAAACCTGTCCAAAATTGTTAATATTTTTAAATCCAGCATAAAAAACTAGGCTAGAATACCAAATTCTATGTCTTTATCTCAACACGTTTCGGAAATATTAAGGAAAAACCATCTTCAGGGGAGCCCCTTTAAAAGACCGTAGCGCCCTTAGGGGACGTTTGTCGACCTATATTTATATAAACTTTTCTTCCTATTTTAAGCTCTAAAAAACGCTGGTAGAATATTGAACACTTGTTTCGAGACACCCTGTATAAGGATTTTTAAAGCTCCTTTTACACGAACTAAGAATAAATAAGTTGTATTGACGAAGGTAAGTTAAGAGAGTCGAGTAGAAAATACTTTATTTACAGTCAAACTACAAACAACTGTTCATTGCACATACGAGCTTGATAATTAGTAAACACTATATTTTCATAGTTCTCTTATCGGTCGTTACTCTCATTGTTATCATGTCTTTGCTGATTTATAGATCAGTAGGTCAAGTATAGTTCAGGAAGGACAGGCTTAGTTATTCGTACAGTGTGGAACAGCCAAATAAAATAAATTCCTTTTATAATCCGAAAACGGTTGAATTTTCATTAAAAAAAATAAATAAGGAACATACAGGGGTGATGCGTGCATCGGCTGAATGTAGAAAGCAGAAAGCCATTTGATATCACATAATATGAACCGTAACATTTATTGCAACTACCCGCCCTCAGTATCTTAGATTTTGATGAGTTCATCATAAATTTAGTTGAAAAATGTCAATTCGAAATTTTTTAAATAATATTTCTTTTGGATGTACATTGATATACTTGCAAAATGCCTGCATCTATTTCTAATTTCAGAATGCAGGAGATTTAATCCTCACCCGTAATGTGATGCATTATTTGAATCTGATTTCGATTTCGGGTTTGTTCATAAATACAGGGTGTTCCTTCTTGATATGCGAATATTTAAGGGTGTGAATCTACATAAGATATCAACGTTATATAAACTATGGTCCAAAAATGTTTCCTTACAAAAACTCGGGGTGTTGAAGTTTTAGGAAACAAATGGAAATTAATTAATATCTATAGAACGGCTTCAGATATTTCACTGATTCTTAGTACGTAGTAAAAGTCAATAAAGCTGCATGTTTTTCAATGCAAAAATAATTTTTAGCTTCAACAGTGGCGTGCGTACGGGTATTGACTTCGATATTTTTTGAGAAAAAAATGGTACGCCCATGAATTTTTGCCAAATAAAAATTATTTTTAAATTCCCCGTTCAATTTTAAACCAATGATCTTTCTTGAATTGTTTTCCTTCGATGCGCCATTTTTGAGTAAAAAAATAAAAACCGTTCTATTGTCCGAGAAAGTTAACGTAATAATTCAAAAATTAAGTTTAGCAATAAATATCTAGTAGCTCTGTAATATGTCACTGGCTTTTGACATCTGACGAATCTCGGTTATTAAAATCGGTTCGCTGTGACATCGTTTTCATTATTTAGTTTTTACAATCTTAATAATGGTGAATTATTCAAATGCAGAAATGACGGAAGTGCATTACGTATATGGCCTTGCCGACGGTAATGGTGAGCAAGCCAGACGGATTTATCACCAGAGATATCTCGATCGTGCTTTGCCAGATAGTCGACCCTTTTGTAATATTCATCGTCGTCTTGTTGAAAGTGGGTCTGTCCAAAAAAGAACATTTGAAGGTACACCTCTAAGTGTAAGAACACCCGAAATTGAGGAAGCAGTGCTGCTCGAAGTCAAAGAACATCCTGAAGCGAGTACGAGGAAGATCGCCAGACACTTAAATATTTGCCATCAAATTGTTTGGAGAATTTTAGTGAATTTGTTGTTATATTTTTACCATATTTTAAGAGTACAGGCATTAGTTTCCATTGATTTTCCAAGGCGTGTGACCTTTTGTCAGTGGTATCTTCAAAAAATTACACAAAATCAGCAATTTGGGTCAATGATTCTGTTCACGGACGATGTTAATTTTTCTCGAAATGCCATTCGGAATTTCCACAATAATCATTTGTGGGCTGAAGAAAATCCCTCTGCCGTAACCGAAACCCATTTCCAACACCAATTTTCGGTTAACGTATGGCAGGAATTATTGGCAACCACTCTGTTGGCCCATTCTTCTTGCCGGGACGACTTGACGGACAGACTTAGTAATAAGAAACAATATGTGCTACATGCATGACGGTGCATCAGCGCATTTAAGTGTAGCGGTTCGAAATTGTTCACAAACTGTTTATCCAAATCGTTGGATTGGCCGCGGTGGGCCCCAAGAATGGCCACCAACGTACCCAGACCTCAACAGTTTAGATTTCTTTTTGTGAGGATGTCTTAAGACATTAGTGTACATAAGTCTCATTAACACTATAGAGGAATTAAGAGAAAAGATAGTTCCAGCTTGTGATAGAATAAAAAACACTCCAGAGATATTTCAACGAGTGCGCAATTCCATGAGAAGGAGGGCGGAAGCATGCAGACTAAGTGAAGGGGGGCATTTTCAACAATGTTTGTAATCATTTCGTTGGTTTTAATGTTATGTTATATTGTTGTTCATTACCCCTAATGTGTTCAATTTTTCCAATTAAATTAATAATAATTTTGCAATAGACACGGTTTGTATTTTTTTACTCAAAAATGGCGCATCGAAAGGAAACAGTTGAGGAAAGATCATTTGTTATAAATTGAACGGAGAATTCAAAAGTAATTTTTATTCGACAAAGAATCATTGGCGTACCATTTTTTCTTAAAAAATATCGAAGTCAATACCCGTACGTACGCCACTGTTAAAGCTAAAAATTATTTTTGCATCGAAAAATATGCAACTTTGTCAACCTGCACTCCGTACTAAATATCATTGAAATATCTGAAGCGGTTCTAAAAATATTAATTAATCTCCATTTTTCCAAAAACCTCAACACCCCGAGTTTTTGTAAGGAAACATTTTTGGACCATAGTTTGTAAAGCAACTAACATTAATTTTTCATATAGATTCACACAATTAAATATTCGCATACCATTAAGGAACACCCAGTATATTACAGTATTCACCATAACGAATTTATTGAATTTTGCTGCTCCACAATACTTAGGATATAATTATGGGAAGAGCAGCCATGCAGATTTTATAGGAAATACCATTTTCAACTTTCCCAATTCTTGAGAATGAGATTAACGACTACCCATAATGCATTAATGATCAAATATTAGCGGAACCGTGGAATGAAATCACAGCCTATGAATAAGTTGGTAGATGAAAAACTTTCTACTATTAAATAAACTATTGCATTTATACAGAACTCCAGAAGATCAAACATATAGGATGCTTTTCGTAGACGAAAGTACCGTAAAGAAAATCTTAACATGGGAAAACACATTCAAAGCAGTGGAAGCAGCTATGCAACGGGTATCTGACGGGCGTATCGTCCAAAAGCCACGAATCATGACCTTTATTCCAAACACCAGCAACGTAATGGGAACCATGCCAGGATATTTGGAGGACAAGCAGTTTGGTGCTTTAGGTTGTAAAATTGTGACATCCTTCCCTAACAATGCTAAACTGGAAAATCCTTTACCTTCAGTAAATGCTAATATCATGATACTGGACGAAACAACTGGCATTATGAAAGCGGTAAGTTTTCCAGTAAGCTACTTAGACAGTTTATTCTGGTTACAAAAACTTGCACACACATTGAGGAGAAACGACGCGAAGGGAACCGCGACTACATTTGCTATTTACACATGTCAAACGTGTCTGGTCGCTTAACTTCGCCTCGCTCCAGTGTGCGGGCTGTCATTTCGTCGCCTGAATGCAGAACTATTGTATGTCCAAATTCTACATTTTTCAGATTTTAACACGACATTGTAGGTCATAGTCACCTACACTGCCTGCAGAGGTATTGTAAGTCCCTGCCTAAGCGTTCCCCCACCACTGGTTTTGAACGATATTTGGCGTAATAGCTTGAGGCGTGTCATTTCGCTGCATAACTATGATAAGAGCAGATGATCACTTAGAGAACTACTGTAAGTCCAATGTCAGCAACAAATATAAGTCCACTTTCACGGACTTGTCATACTTTTTTTCCGGTAAAACATTCTATGTCCAAAATTTCTCAGAAATGTTAGGCAACGCACAAACACGAAAAATACTCGTAGCTTTCCTGTAAAATTTGCATTTTGTGACATAATACTTCTGCATTTAAGCGACGATTTGTTTCCCTAAGTCCTTTCCCCTTAATTAGCGCGCACCTTAGTTTATCGGAAACGGATAGAGTTAAATAGATAAAAAAGCTGCAATATAAAGTACCCCTCATATAAAATTGACAGAACAGCTCCCTTTTTTGGTTTTAAAGTTCATTTATATTTTCAATTTTACATTTTAAACGTGTTATATCATTTAAATTCAACTTTACTTTTTAAAAAATTTATTTGAGGACAGTAGCTACTGTCCGTTACAAACGTTTACAATTACTTGACTTGAGGGAGTCTAACCGGGTATTGAACACAAAGTTTACATAAGTGACTGTTACGGTGCCTAGCCGGGTATTGAACAACGCAATGAAATGGGCGCAAGGCCTATTTATACTATTATATATATACAAAGCACTTCTAGAAAACAAAGCATAAGCAACGAGTTAGCGAGAAGTCGTTATCTGTTGCTGAGCTAGCGTCTGGTGCAACATTGTATGGAATAGTAAGTCCATTGTTGTGAGTGCATATAACATACATTTCTTGAGCTATTTTTGCCGCAGTTGAACAATTAAGCAAGCTTTCTTAACAGTGGCGTAGCTTGCTCCACAGGGGCCTTTATCAGAATTTGTAGGGGGGCCCCACCCAACTATGGCGAATTCCGAATGGAGGATAAAGCCTTTGAAGCAGGGGCGGCTGGCACTTAAGTTCTGCAGAGCTGCAGAACTGCCAAAACTTTTGTCTTAACAGAAAAAAGCAGTAGTGGTTTGATCATTATTTATTTTCCATGAACAAATAGAAACAATACCGGCAACGCTGCCGCCGCAAGACACAGCGTCGAGTCTGTTTTGTATTGAGAAAGCAGTATAATCGACCAATTGTGTACTTGTCATTCTCGTCGCGACCGCAGCGTAACATTATTCATGGGCCACTTGAAAAGGGTCTGTGCACTAGGGATGTTCCGATCCACTGAAAGTATCGATACCATGTATCGATTCGTATCGTTTTAGGAAGTATCGCTACTCTAAAATATCGGAATAAAAATAACCTTCCGATACGGAACACACTCTGCCGAAAATCGAAGTTTTTTCTACAACCCTCAAAATAATGTTTACTTTTTTCAAGTACATGACTAGATTGTCAAAAACGTTCACTAATAAAGATGGGAAAAAATAACTAGGAAATTCATTAGAAAAAGAATCATTATTTATTTAACATTTAAACGAAACAACTATACTACATATTACAGATATGCTTATCAAACATAAAATATATAAAGCAAAAGGTATTAAAAAACAATATTACAAATAACTCAAAGTTCAATATATTAGAAATTTCAGTATTCAGTACCCAGCGAATGTAAAAATAATAGTTCTGACATTTGTTCAACAGATAATCTATTTCGGCTTTGGCAGCGTATATTTCCAGCTTCAGAAAAGGATCTCTCTGATCGAACTGCTGTGCGAACAATAGAGAGATATTTATTAACCAGTTCTTTAAATATCTCCGCGGAAGAACTGGAGCTATTCCAGTACAAAAAGGGATTCGAATTTAGGGGTATGGTATGACTATTTAAATACAATTGTAGCTAAAGATCAGTATCTGATTTAGTATAGTGCTAAGATGACTGGTTTAGGAAAGTGACTGCATATTTGCACACGAAATTGGACTGTTAAAGTGCAATCATTTAAAACAAGGGTCCAGGTTATTTGGGACACCTAAAAATTTAATCTGTTTTATGCTTTCAAAACGTTTTGAAAACCCCTCTAATTTTCAATTTTTTAAACAGGCACTTTTATAATAAAGTAAAATTTTACATAATACCTCCCCAGTCAAAAAATACCTCCAAAATCTTCCCCATTCAAATAAAAATCCCCGATTTTTGGGGAAAACTCCCTAACATGGCAACTCTGAAATCAAAAATAAATTATGTGAGGTCGTGAAGTTGAATAGCATCAGCGGTAGGAAACAAAGAAGAAAAGTAATCTGAAGTTAGTCACTATTTCTGACACAGTCCGCATCGAAAGATAACGATACTCATGAAATGTATCGATACACCCAAGTATCGTATATAAAAATATCGATCCAAAATATCGTGTATCGGAAGCAAAAGTATCGATACTTCTAAATATCGGATCGTATCGAGCATCCCTACTGTGCACAACTTCGACATAAGCCGCACGCGCTTGTTTTTGTCTCTCTCTGCAAAATCAAATGCCCATTTAAGCATAAACATGTGCTGCACGTTATACAGATCCGTATAGATCTAATGCGAAGCACGATACCTGATTGGTCGGTCGCTGCTCGGTATAAAATTTTGCGGAGCATTTGAGTTGGCGCTACGCGGCCACGACGAAACCGAGAGCTCCCAAAACAAGGAAATATTTCGGGGACTGATTAATTTTTCTGCTGAGCTTGATACAACCTCAAGCGAACACATAAAAAATGCTTCAATACTTAAAGGAACTTCGAAAGAAATACAAAACGATCTACTGGATTGTATTCTTGAAGTTTGTCATGAAGAAATACTAAAACAGATTAACAGAGCCTCGTATTTGGCTATAATAGCAGATGAAACAACGGACATTTCTGGGAAAACCCAACTGGTAACAATTTTCAGATACGTATTTAATGGCGAACCAGTAGAACGTTTTTGGAATTATATGAATCCCGAAAAATGTGGCGCTGATACTCTCACAAGACATATTTTGAGCGTCGTAGATCCATTAATTTGAAATTTCCCTAACAAACTGATTTCATAAAGCTATGATGGAGCCGCGGTAATGAGCGGACATAAGGCTGGAGTACAGGCAAAAATTAAACAAAGATATCCATTTACTCACTATGTGCATTGCTATGCGCATCAGTTAAACCTGATTATGTCCCAAGCTGCTTCCGCAAATGCTTAAGTTCGGGTGTTCTTTGGGGATTTGAAAGATATTTCGGGATTTTTTAATAATTCTCCTCAACACGTAGAGGTACTAAACAGAAGTGAGGGGAAAAAATTCCCCAAGGAGCAACAGCTCGATGGAATTTTAATATTCGAACATAAATGTAGTGTTTGAGAACAGAGAATCACTCACTGAATGCATGAAAGAAATAGAACAAAATTTCACTAATGAAACCGTTTCAAGGCAGCTTGCGGTATTCGCCGTATGTTAAACGATTCTGTTTTCGTGTTTTGGTTGACATTTTTTCATCATGTCATGCCTCACGTCGACATCTTGTTCAATCAGTTGCAGAAGAGAAAAACCGAGCCAGCGCAAGTTAAAACGGCTATCGATAATTTTCAAAAATGTATTGTCGTTGTGAGAAATAAAATTGATGACATAATAAATGAAGCCAAAAGTAGTTGCACTGAACCCCAAGGCAACAAAAGGAGACGACGTAATAATAGCAGTCATGATCACGAAGTTGCCGCATTAGAAGTATGCGTCAATATAGTGAATTCTGCAAATTACAGATTTCAATTAAAAGATCCTTTGGTAGCCGCATCTCTTTTTTCCCCCGAACACTTTGGAGAATACTGTGGTAAGTTTCCTGATGACAAGTTGGAAACTACCTGCTTGGCTTATCCCGAATTAGAAAAAGACAGAGTTGTCTGTTATTTATGCACGGAATGATTGCCGAGATTTACATGGAACTCTGTATCTTTTGAAATTTTTGATACAACATAGTTTGGAGGAAACACTAAAAGAAACAAAAAAGCTATTAGAAATTACTGTTAAAACTCCTATGTCAACATCAGAGGATGAGCGAAATTTCTCAACAATGGAAAGAATCAAGACTTTTCTTCGTAATAATATGACCCAGGATCGCCTTACAGCGTTGTCGATGCTGTCCATTGAAAAGGAATTTATTTCGACCATGGAAAATTTCAACGGAAAGGTGATCGACAAATTTGCTGCCAAGAAGGAGCGCAGGATCGAACTGACATATAAAAAATAGGTAAGTTCGGATTTGCAGAACACCTGTTTTATTTTGCCACGAGCCGCCACTGCTTTGAAGTATATATTTTACAGAAGAAACTTAAACGCTTGCATTGAATAACATGAATTATCACGTACTGGCCGTGGGCACTAGCAGGAAGTTTGCTAAGCCAGAGAAAGTGGATTATCTGCATGAGATCTGTCTGCAAAGTGTACCTACCCTCAAAACCTTTTGTGAGGCGAGGGGTAGCAGAGTTTTTTGGGATTACTGGGAATGCGAAAATTTTAGAAATCAATGTTTTTTTGTTTTGCGGTGCCTTCAACATGAAAATCCATGAGGTCCTAGTAGGTACCTAATGCTACTTCATTTTTGAAAATCGTTGAAATGGGAGCCTTGATAGGAGTAAAAATTAAAGCATCTTTCAGATCGTACAAAAGATTGTTTTTATATGATTTACAAATTTGATATACTTCTTAAGAGTGTTCGGACATCTTTGTGAAAAGGTCAGAATTTTTAGAAATTTAGAAAATTTGCTACCATCACTTCTGATTGCTTCAGGTTAGGTCATATTCAAAGCCATTATAGAGCTAAAACGTTATTGCTTCTTTAGAAAGACTGACGACACGGTGATATTATCCAATAACCTCGCAGCCCTTCACATGTGGGTCTGCACTTGAATATTGCCAAAACAAAATTGGTCTCCATCGAATAAATAACATCGAAACAACTGTTCACTAGCCGGGATCTGAGTTTGAGACTCCGTATCCGCCTTCTGTGATGTTACATTTTCTCTGTGCTTTTATACGGCGCTGAAAGCTGGACTCTTAATTCGTCGTTAGACAAAAGGATTGCTTTTAACATGTACAGGGTGCGTCGTCCATTACTTTTTTTTTTCTATTTGAAAAATCAACACGCTTTTTACCAGGTGAAATCGAATTTGCTTATTGATAAATGAAGGTTGGTTTATGCCATTTATGTATGAAAAATAACATCAGTCATGTGACCACTGCGGCTTCGTTTACAGGCCAACATCCGAACATCAACATTTTCAATGACTTTTCCCAGAATAATCGGGTCTATGGCCGCAATTTCAGTCGAATAATCTTGCGCTTTAGGTCTTGAATTATCCAGAGACCATTCAAAAGAAAATAGTCAAGAGGGGTTAAATTGCATGATCTCGGAGGCCAACTGACATCTGAAATTCGTGAAATTATGCGGTCTTGAAATCTCGTGTGCAATAAGACGATTGTTTGGCGAGATGTGTGACCCGTTGCTCCGTCTTGATGAAACCAAAGATCGTCGGCACCAATACGATCCAATTGTGGCCACAAAAAGTCTAATATCATGTCGCGATAACGTTCCCCGTTGACGGTAATGGCCTTTTCTTCGGCATCTTCAAAGAAGAATGGTCCAACGATGCCACCAGCCCTTAATCCGCACCAAACAGTCACTTTTTCAGGATGGAGAGGTTGTTCATGATATTGGTGTGGATTTTAAGCCCCCCAGAATTTGCAATTTTGCTTATTTACGAACCCATTGAGGTGAAAATGAGCCTCATCAGAAAAGAGCACTTTGGCCGAAAATCCGTCTTCTGTTTCCAGCATCCAATTAACACGCCGCTGTTGATGGTCTGCCGGCTTCAATTCTTGTGTTAGTTGGATTTTGTATGGATGGAGGTGTAAATCAATGTGGTAAAATCCGGCGTAAAGTGGTCTCACTAATTCCCAAATGTTGCGAACGGTGCCTAGTCGAGGTGGTTGGATCTTCTCGCACGCTTTCACTCACTGCGGCTATGTTTTCACGAGTACGAGCTGGACGAGCATGTTGGTATAGTCTACGACCTACAGCTGAACCAGTTTCCTCAAAACTAGTGCGAAGTTTGCGAAAAGTATTTTTTATATTTCGACCGTTTTCGTAATAAGTTTGGATAACCAAATTCCTTGTTGTGTTGTAAACGAATCCATGACTATAAATGGCATACCTTTGACAGTTCATTTACGGTGGACGGTGTTGGTACCGAGGAACTTAGGTCGAGATCTTCCGAGCTGCAGCTCCTCTGGCAGTTGGTTCAAGTTGGATTGTCAACCATCGGTAGGGAGAATAAGCAATGCTTAACTCGACTCATATAAAATTTGAAAATAGGCATAGATTAATACTTGGGCAGTATCGAATCCTACCTTCCCCTATTTTTTCCGCAATATTTTTTTATTAAAACTTCCATAGCCAAAAACGATTTTAGGGTTTCAGGATCTTCAGCCTCTGGAGACAACAGCATGGTTCATAGTATAGATAGAAGTTGCTTTATAGAAGTCGTTGGATATTTTAATCACTTCTTATTCCACTTCTTTCAGCTGTTGCAGTCTTAATCTTGAGGCTTAAAAGATCAACTAAGGATCAGCGCTTGAGAATTTTTAATTCAAAGTACGGATTAAAAGCTTGCCTTAGGTTGTTAAAAACACGTCAGACACTTGTTTTTTCGTTTGTGGGGGCCTCTATAAGCTGGAGGAACCTGTATCATTGATACGGCTGATACGGCGATAGCTACGCCCCTGATTATCATTGACACAGAAGAACAACCTCTTTTTCCATTTTCATTATAAGCTTGTTAGAAGCCTGACCCTTTCTGTTCCTTTGTGAAACAAACCATCCGCAGCTCCATCACAATAAACTTGTTTGAAGTATAAACAAGAAATTTGAAAGAATGAAAGATGAGAGCCTTGAGAGAAATAAATGAATATTTTTGCAGCTCTTGGGTGACTTATTTGTGATTTTAGATACAAAACAGAAATTCTGGAATACAAAATAAAAATTTAGTGGAGATGGTTATTCAAATTTAAGTCCAGCACAAGTTAGACCTTATCGCAATAAGACCTTATATCCGCATAGAGGATAGTTGCTATGCTTTCTTTCGTTGTCCCAGAAACCAAGCCTAGGTCATGCTGATCAGCTGCCAAAAAGTACGAAATAGCTGTATTTAGCTGACCTTGATTGGACAGACAAAATCAACATGTTCATGTTAGACTCTCTAAGAAAAAAGTTAGTTACCGACATGTATCACAGAGAACTTAAGTGGATCAAGTCCATCAAACAGGTCCGTACAATTAGCCCATCTGGCTACGTCGCGTCGCCTATCCCCAGTATCTGAAAGCATGATGGGTCACACGCGGCAGAGCGCCTAAACGGCCACGTCAGTTGAAGTCAGCACATGCAGGGAAGCTTGTGGAAAACATTTTTCTATCGTTCTGCTTTGAGGGCTAATGTACTTTCCAAGGTATAGATGGGCGAAGGATTAGCGGACAGACAGACAGACTGACGGAAATGAGTGACATGGTTTCTCATGCAGTATCTACATAATAATAATAATATTTATAATAATATTTATTCACTCAATGTACAAAGATAACAAACAATATGAGTAAATAAATATAAAATCAAAACAGGCCCAATAGAAGGCATCGCCTGTATATGGACCAATAATTTAAGTTGAAACTGTAGAATGCAAATGACAAAAAAGGACAAAAATTAGCTACAGTAGATTATGTATTTAGTTGATGTTCGTATTTATGAGTTTATGAATTTCAGTCCTAGATATAGAATGTAGCCACTTTTTTAAATTTCTTTTGAAACAATTTCCGAAACGTAAATCTTTTAAGTCTTTAGGTATAATTTCATAAAATTTAGGCGCTAAATAGAGATATGATCGCTGCATCATAGATTTATGCGGTTGACGAAATACTGTGCCACGAATTTTGTACCTGGTATAATGATTATGTTTAATTTTTTGGTCGGTGTTTACAAATTTATGGTAGTGAGTGATACTGTGTAAGAAATAAAGCTGTCTTATATCATACATTCGAACATCTGCGTATAATTTTTCAGTGGGATAAAGTTTCGGTTTTTTAAATATGATTTTTAGAATACTTTTTTGAAAAACATTTAAATTATAGATATGTGAGGAACATGCAGCTCCCCATGCTAATATACCATATGTGAGATGAGGCTCAATCAGTGCATGGTATAATGTTCGAAGATATTTTTCTGTCAATATATTCCCAAGGTATTTAATTTTGTAGGATACAAATCTAACTTTCTTTAAAATATAATTGACATGGATGTCCCATCGTAAGTGAGGATCCAAGACCACTCCAAGGTATTTTATGTTGGGCACTCTATTAATTTGCATTTTTTGATCATTAATATTGAAGGAGAAATTTGTGTAATTTGTCATATAACATCAAAAAAAAAACATAAATACCTCATTTTCGGAATTTCTCGCGATTACAATACCTAGGCCAGTAGGCGTGGGAAGTAAAAACAAATGAGATATGTTGGAAATTCGAATATATGTTTTATAAAGGAATCGATTGAAGTACTGAACAGCCTTAGCATGATTGGAATGTTTACAGGTAATTGCTGGTACAGAAATCACTACACAAAGGACTGCAGCTGCATCTGCTGTTGCAACTAAGTACTTATATGTCAACCAATCGAAGCCATGTATAGTACTGGCTGTTCTGGGAACTGGAGTCCAAGGAAAGATCCATGCTGAGATGTTTAGGCATTTTTTCCATTTCCAGGAGGTACCTTATTTTTAATAAAAATTATTCGCATAAACTTAGCTCTTGATAATGTAGTTATATAGGGTGTACACGTTATGATAGTCATTATTTAAATGAGTGATAGACGGGGTTGAAGGAAGCAAAACGTTTTATATAACATGGTGGTCAAAACGGCATTTTTTTAGAGAAAAGCGACTTTAAAGTAAAATAAAATCTGAGAAGTTTGTTATTTTTGGCTCTTAGGCATTATTTCATTATTTGATAATGTACTCGTAAAATGCAAACAATTAAAAAAAACGGACTTACCACTAACTGTCTCAGCGCTTCACCTGGTGTGTCAAAGTTCTTTGAACGTATTAAAAAACTACTTATAAATAGGGAACACAATTATGATACATACATTGTTCTTCTTTCTAAAACCCACACTGCACTTTTTTGTATTTAAAGAAGGAGTTCAAAATGTCGTTCTCCACTTTCCACACAAGCTTCATTACGACGAACCCAGTTTCTTCTTACTCTGGTCCTCGAAGTTGTCTATTTATTATTTCAACCGCATTAAATTTTTTTTCGCGAAGTTGTGCTTCAGTTGTTGTTGGACCAGCCCCATAAACTATCCCTTTGAGTTCTCCCCAATACCAGAAATCCATCAGATTGAGGTCAGAAGATCTTGCTGGCCATTTTTGAGGATCAGGAGCATTTCGACCGATCCAGCGATTTGGATAATGTTCGTTCAAATACTGAATGACGCCTCTAATAATGTCATGAAGGAACCACAAAGTCTGTCTCCGTTGTAATGGCATGTTGTTTAAGGTCTGTTTCAAAAGTTCTGGTAGGTTATTGGCTAGAAAGCTAAAGTATCCTTCTCCTGACAACTTTGGGGGTAACTCGAAAGGGCCAACTACCTGATCGTCAAGAATATCCGCCCAAATATTTATTTTAAGACGTTGTTGGAAATGACCTTCACGAATGGTATGAGGATTTTCTTGGGCCAACGTGTGAGTATTATGGAAACTCAATATCCCGTCTCGCGTAAAAGTACATTCGTCCGTCGCTAGAATGTTTTTAAAAAAATCCGGACAATGTTTTTGGGCAAAGAACACTGACAGAATGTTAGTCTGCGATGATAGTCTTCTGGTAACAAGGCCTGCACTCGTTGTACATGGTAGGGATAAAGCAAATTTTCCCGTAGGATTCTAAGGACTAATTCCCGAGTGCTGATATCTGCATTGACTTCCACGATATTTAACGAAATCTGTCGCGATAAATTTGAGCTGCAAGATTTGTATTCTTACGAGCTTCACCGTAAACTAACAACATGTCGGCGAACTCTTAATTCGAGAACATTGTAAATAAACACGTCGACGTACGCGAAATATAACTGACCACTGTTACCGTTTGCGATCTATTGCCGGTTCGATAAGAGCGATGAAATATCGACGCGCTGTTGTCATGTGTGTTTTAAATATTTAATTTATTGAAACTTGCTTACTTACTTACTGACTACAAATTTTGACTTAAGTTAGAAAAACTTAATGCCATTTATTTGTTTATTACCCAATTTAAAAACGTTTTAGATTATATTATAAAAATTAGAAAGAGTGTGGTGATTGTGGTCGATATAAAGCACTTAAAGTTGTAAACTATGAAGCGATTTAGACAAAAATCTATTGACTTTTGGACCATGGGTCATAGAAACTTTTTGACTTGTTTTGACCCCCCGCCTATTAGCCATTTCAATAATGACTACCATAACGTTTACACCCTGTAGACTTGATGTCCATGGTAAATCCATTTCAATGTAAAGACAATAGAACATAAATATGGGTGAATTAATTCCATTGCCGTTGTTGTATTACTGGATTCTAGCCATTTTTGATCTCAGCCTCGCTGACAATTTATGATGAAAGTACGCAAAATAAACTTTAAATCACTTTTATTAGACTATATAATGCAGGACTGTTATATTTTAACTACCTGTTACCCGCAAATTCATTCGCATAAAATTGTTAAAATAACCAAATTTTTAAAATTACCGTAGATGTAACCCAATTTTGCATTATAAAAATCCCTGTCTGTAGTCTCCAGTTAGAAGAGGTAAATATGTATGAAATTGAGACAGCGCTTAAACTATTTTTCTCCCATGTCACAAGACCTATTCGTGGATCAAGCTACTCTAAAGAACCACATTATTGCCAATTTCAGGTATCTAGCAGAAAAATCCAAAAGAATTCGTCGGTTCGCTTTAACTCCCTTAATATGGTTCCTGTTGCAAAATCCGTTCTTAACTGACATTTATTGCATATAAACTACTTTACTACCAAATTATATGTTTCTAGTACAAAAAAAATATTCGTACAAACCTCTAGGTGTTTCTATCCCCATTTCATCTGGCCCTGACGCAAAATCCATTCTTAGCTGACATGTCCCGTTCCTAAGCTACCCTTCTGCCAAATTCCATGTTCATATGTTACATAGGTACCTTAAGAGATTTCGTGTCAATTTTGTGTGAATCTTCTCGCTTTACAAATATTTGCCCTTGGCCTCCACGTAAGATCCGTTTTCAGCTACTTCTCTACAGAATTTCATGTTCATAAGTCAAATTGTTTTAAAAGTTTCGTGATTAGTGAACATATTTTCACTTCTACATAATTATATCTGCCCTCAGCCCCCCTCAATCTAGCCATGCTACAAAATTTGTTCTTAGATGATGATGTGTCTTATCGGTAAGCTATCTCTTTCGAATTTTATATTCATAGGTAAAATAGTTTTCGCTATCTGCAAAGTGATAATGTTCCTCGTATAAATATTCAACCACCTCCTACCCCATCTTAAGAATATAGTTTCTGGAATTCTTTGTTCACATTTTTTATTTCAGAGATGAAATCATAGTCAAAATATATACCTGCTTCTAGGCTGAAATATTCAGTGTTGTCCAGCTTCAAGAATTTTAACCCCTTCTTCACCCCCTACGGGTTTAATTTCTACAATTTTTTTGCACCTGTTCATTTACATTATACCATACATATAAAAAATCCATATCTGTATCGTTAACTTAAAAAATAATAGTCACTTTTGCCGCCTATTTCAAACCCTAGTCTTACTTTCGCAATCTAAAATTCATTAAAATCGGTTTGACCGCTTTAGCGAAAAGCAAAACATACACACTGCCGCATTTATAATATTAGCAGGGTGTTTTCTTTTTTGTTGTCTTGGATTAAAATTTCCGATTTTATTCACATGTATAAGGCAAATATTTATACGAGTATCTGAATCTTCATTATTATACAAGAATGTTTTACAAAGTGTAAATGATTTAACCGTTTTCTAAAGTAACCCTTTAAGCGCAGGCAGATCATACTGATTTAGATCATACCTCAGATTTTAAATTATCTGGTAAACATCGGCACAAGTAATAATCATTGAAACTGTACCTACTAGGTTCGTCTCTGGAATAGAACTAAAGAAAAAGCCAAATCGTTAGCAGAAGAGCTGAACAAGAAGTACAACACAGATGCATTCAAGTACTACGAAGACAATGAGAGCTGTGTTAGAGGTGCTGATGTTATTGTTACTACAACCAATTCACCCGTTGCCATTGTTCGACTGAGCTGGCTCAAGCCAGGAGCGCACTTAAATGGTTCGTATCTAGGTACATACGATGGACGTGTTTCACTAATTGAAGAATATCAAGTAAAAGTGAATAACATTTCTGTCTTATTCAGCGGTAGGAGCCAACAGACATCATTTCAATGAACTAGATAAAGAAGTGTATAGGAATGGTGACCTCTTCGTCGACAGCGTAGAAACATCACAAGCTGAAATAGCTGGTTTGGATAGTGTGGCAGACAACCTCAAAGGAGAAGTAGGTGCTGTTATCAATGGAACTTTAAAAAACAGTCCCAACGATAGAATTACTATCTTCAACGGAATCGGTAAGTTTTTGAGATATCGCATCAGTGTGGTACCGCGAAAAGAGCTTCAAATTCTACGCTTGTGAGTTGTTAATTGTGCAATTAACTAAATCAAAACGCTGTGCTGGCCAAACAAAACTGTCTTACTACCAAACAACGGAGTATTTAAATTGAAAAACTTTATGCAAGCTGAGATACCAGCTTATTATTCATGTATGAAGTTCCGAAGAGAGAGAATTACTTCTAGAATGGAAAGTTCAATCAAGAATAACGAAATAATTTCCTACAAACATACATCCGACAAGGTCCCATTACCAGGCTGCTTTACATTTCTACCCAACTGATGAGACTGAATCAGGACAAACCATGAACATTTTGTAAATAACGCTAAAGTGAGATAGTATTGCTCTCCTAATACAATACATGCAATTTTCAATTTCAAACTTCACTATCTTCAGCGCATTCTTAAAGTAGAATGGGTTGAAGATTTATATGCGGATTTTACCCCAAATATTTAAATCAATTTTTCTCAAAAGAAAACAATAATTCCTCGTAAGTGACGATTCGTGAAAAATTGAATGCTTTATCCAAACATCCAATGGATGTTAAGAAAAGTCAACGATGCAGAAAAAAAATTTCTTCAGACCCCAGGCTATGGTGTCAGTACTATGTATATGTACACATCTTTAATTAATTCACTCCTCAGGTATATATTTCTTGTCGGTTTTAAAGTTATAATTTCAACAATAACTAACTCGGCAAGGGGGGCGTTTTAGAATCATATGTATTTGAACTTTTCGTGTTATTTTTTGATCTACTTTATGCCCTGGAAATATTTCCACGTCTGTCTGAATCACCCTGTATATAGCTACGAAGAGTGAAGTCATATGGTTTTGCCAATGATCAAGCATTCTTTTAGATGTTTAGTATGAATTTTAAATCAGCATTTGAGTACAGCTGTCTTCCAGTGAAGTTGCCGAAAAAAATTTCATTATCTGAATATTTGGTCATGATCTCTGATGAAAATAAATCATATGAGATTTTAATAAATATGATATACCGCAATATTCCGTTCTCATCAGGTTTTCATAGATGACAATTGTATTTTTCAGGAATGGCGGTGGAGGACTGTGCGGTAGCTAGAGTTGTATACGACTTATACACAGTAAAAAAATAAGTCATGAAGAATTCAATTAACCTAATTGCACCTTTATACATCTTCGATTTTAAAACCTCTGTACACAAACGTATTTCTATACGTTTATTGCAAGTTGCTTATCCCGAACTCAGTCTAGAAAGTGAAAGAAGACGTAATAATGCAAAACCGTGCTGTATCTTTTGCTTAATAAATATGTTGCTGCCAACTTTTTTTAATACTACTAAAAGTGGACTTTCTTTCAACTGAATAATTTTTGTTCCCTATGTAAGAGAAATATTTCTGATGCATAGCGATAAAAGGACTGACAAAAGTACTATTATTATTCGTACTAGACCAGATATATTTTATTCTCTTTGCCTGACATTGCTGCGCCACATACGCTGATTCTTCGCATCTGGGGAATCACCGATGATACTCGATGAATTGGTTACATCGCCTAGGCCTAGCGGCTCGTGACAAGTCCATATCTGTATTGTACGATTTGTATGATTTCGTGTACTTAGTAATTCCGAATTCGGCCAGTATTAGTATTGCCTGTCTTGCAGTCATTTTTTTTTTCGCGTGCGTGTGCCCAACATTATAAGAAAGACTGGGAAGAATTGCTAGATTTCCAAGGCTGGCTTAAAAAAGCAATATAGGGCGCGATTATGCGAAATGCATGGTCTGTGATAAAGATTAATATCTTTATCAAAAGTGGAAGAGATGCACTTATAAAACACGCTTGGGCAATTTCATAAAAAAGTGCAAACCATAGCAAAACAGCCAAAACTGTTGTAATTTGCAGTTGCAGGTGCATCAAACAAATTAGAAAATGATATTAAAGAAGCTAAAATTAATTAATCTATTTGAGAGGATTTGAGATTATTTAGATAATTTTATTTCCAGGAGAAATTCGTTTGTGCGCATTTTTGGCCGAGCATAATTTGCCAATCCTGCTGATGGACCATTTGGCAAAGCAAAATTAGTAGATACTATGACTGATAAAAACCTATACAAAAATGAATCGGAAGAATGATTATCCAGTATAGCTTACACATTTTTTATTTTATACACTTTTTCTGTTTTTTATTAAGAATATTTTATTTTTAGTTAGCTAAAGTGAGATATAAACTGTTTATTTTTGATTTGCCTTTCTGTTTTGGAGTATATTTTGAGGTAAATGAAATTGTTTTAAGTAAATGCCTTCATTTACTCTTCGGTATTCAATCTACCGAAAAACTACCGAAAAATTCCATATAATTCTACCGAACTCCACCTGGCAATACTGTGTCCACGCGCGCCGCACCAGGAACCAGTGGAATACTGTCAGTCCGTCAGTCGTAAAGAGTCAGTCAGGAGTCAGTCGAGGGTCGTGGGAAGCAGTTGAAGAACAACAGCAGCCAGCGCACGCGCGCGGATCGCGGAACGCGGAAGCCCGGTCTACACCTATCGCGTATATACACATTCTCAACAATTTTTCTAGCCGTTACGTTGCAAGATTGGTGTATATACCTGCTAGGAGTAAGTACATGTCTCCCACAACCACCAAAACGCTATAGTATGTTATAATCAATTTTCTTCTCTTGGAAGGTTTATTCCGAATCCGAATTACAGAATGTACCGTTAAAAAAATTGTAAAGTCTTTTAAGCAGATTAGTTGTCGAGTTACACATGTAATTCAATGTACAACAATGCTTGTCTATGACATCTCGGCAGTACACCATCTTGGAAGATGGTAAATCTAATCTCTGTAGATATTAACGAGATAATAAGTAGTTTTAAAATGGGGTGTCTCCTGAAGCCTCATTCAATTAAAAGTATACGTATAGTATAGCATGCATGCACTCACTTCATTACCCGAATTGCAGTTTGCCAATTTCACCTTGTCAAAAAATAAGTACCAGTTGAAGAGTACTGTATATTTAAACAGGGTGACTTTGAAGTTGAGTCATTAATTTTCAGATAATGATTGTAGAAGGAAGATAAACCAAAATATGTGTGTAAAAATAAAAAAAAAAAATTACCTTGTTTTATAAAGTATCCTCCCGACAAGTATTTCAGTGCGGACCTGTATTTGATCGTGAGGTCTTAGAGCACCGGCATGCCGTCCATATGTGAGGTCTTAAGTCAAATGATTTACGAACCCGTTGTACTACATTAACAAAGGCACGAGGGGTTGGTTGCACTCGATTGGGAAACCGATCCGCATAAACATGTGCCATTTTTTATTTCGTTTGAGCCACGCAACAGACACCACTATCCACTACAGACTGACACTGACTGTATACAACTGAATGAAATAATTGTAAAAGCATCGTTCCAAATTCTTTCGCTTTTTTGTTTCCGATGCGATGAACCGATAAGGCGAATTATATCCGTTGTCGCCAAACACGAGCACATAATATTATTATTGAGACAGGGCGGTACTCAAACTTCCAAAGGGCTATAACTTTGTTACTTTAATTTTACCAGAAAAATGGTAAAGGAAAAGAACATTTCTTTTGATCAGATCTACTCACTGTTAAAATAAATGACTCAACTTCGAAGTCACCCTGTATAGAAGCAGTGCGACACTTGAGAGTATTTTTTGGGGGCTAAATCTCGGGTTAAAACTCTTGGTTATTGTATAGTCTGACCAGTTATTCACTTGCGTATTTATGTACTCTGTGTCTACATAATCGAGTTGCTCTATTTGGTAATAAATATGTCCATTATTTTCCTGAATCAACAATGTAGTCAAATGAAATCTCTTACAGATATTGTGCTCTAATTTAGGTTCTGAAAGCATGCAATGACTTCGAGTCGGAAAGGCTAGAGCAACAATGCAATGAGAACTGTTAGAGATATGTGGGTTGTCTATACCTCATTCTTCATTTATTGCGCATATGAGTTGTCGCTGACTTACCCCGCGCGTATGCGCCGCTAGGACAATTCAAAGATGAAATAATTTTACTAGCTGACCTCCGGAGCAGCAGCGAGATCTATCCGCTATCCCTCAAGTACATCCTCGTTTGTTCTACCGCTTTCTGCACGCCGCTGGATAAATAGGAGCGCTCCTATATCACCGCTATACTGCTATGCAGGAAATTTGGATCAGGAATTGAGCAAGAATACCGGATCAAAGATAGGCGACAACACACTTACTAAGTAGATTTCTTACTGTTGGAACACAGTTCCAACTTATCTTGAAATTGTATTCTTTCTACTGCATTCTATTTTACTTCCAATAACATGTCAAATTCTTGGCGTCTGTCCCAGTGCTATTTCCAGAGGTCGACAATAATAATAAATTATCCGATCTCGCTGTGCTACCATTTCTTCGTATACTATTGTCTGGTTCATATCAACGGAAAAATATCTTGGCGTATTGGGCAGGGAATAGCCAAATCTAAATTTTGCTTCAATGCATTCTTATTGCTAAACTTTTTATAATAAAAGAAAGATGTATGTAAAGAATTAACGGAAGCGTAAGTCGATGAAAATTGAATAAATCTCAAGTGAAATAAGACATTAATCCTTAATTGAATACCTATACAGTACTGAGGAATTATTGTTGAAACCGAAGAAACTTTACGAAAAATGACTTGAGCCATGCGGGTATCATACAGGTATATCTTGACGTTGTATCGATTTTTTTGATATTTTACTATTTTTTTTTGACATTACGAGGTTTTTTTACAAGATGTATGTAGTTGTACGTGTTGACTAACCGTCATGAGGTTATCAATGTTTGGCTCTGATGTGATGTAAAATCTGCAGCAGAGATGGTACTACTGGAGGTCTAAGCTGTAAGTTGTATGTGTTGATGATAATCCCATTGGATTCTTGTCTCAAATACACTTAATCGAGATTCAAAGTTAGAAATTAGTTGCGCATCCACTTTTTCTTATCCAGTCTGGACCTTACATATACAAATTTGCTGAATTGCGAAAATGAGAGAGATAAGAAATAATTATATTCACTGTACACTGTCGAAGTACATACCATATACATGCTAACAGTAATTACACACAACGCGAGCGCGGTGATGATTTCCCGTAATTCTCCTCAGTTTTTCGTCATTTATAACTTTGAACATAAGCTATCTTCAGAAAGCACAACGTGTAGTCGTCAGAACGGAACTACTTAGTCATACATTTGAAATAAACTCGTTACAAGTGCTGTTATGAACTAGCGAAGGTAATAAATTAGATTTTAACTAATAGCAACGATGTGCATTACAATATTCTTTCTGCATTTATTGATAACTGATTCTGCTTCCGCTCATAAATGTCTGAAAAGAGCCCAGTCTCCTACTGAGCGACGATAAATATTCTGTTGCTAATTTTTCAAGCTTTGGGTACTGCTCTACATATGCTGGCAATCATCCATAACGTTTTGCAGTCTGATCCAGTCAATCTAATTTGCAAACTCTTAGCCATCCTCCTAAAAACTGTCGTGTATTCAACTGTTTTTTTCATTTTTACTGGCACTGTAAAGAGATCGATTGTAACTATACTATATTCAAATCACATTGACGAATTCACGCTTTCCCGTTCGGCAGTAAACCGCAGGTAGACACAGGTGAATAGAATCGGTGATTAAGTGCTCATGATTGTTTTGGCGCAGAGTGAATGATCAGATACAAATGAAAATTGGTACCGAATATTCGGAGGCTGAATATTTGACGCTTCAGCAAAAAGGGTGTCCGAATATTAGGTCTTTGGCAAAATCATTGCTCGTGGCACCTCGTGGCGGAAGTGAAAGGAACACATACCTGTATGTTAGACTCTTTCACCATTTTTAAAGGTCCAAAGACCATTCACCATTTCTTAAAACAACCGTGCTAGTGTTTTTTGCTAGTCACTACCACGATGCAGTGATTTGTTTTGTTGAGAGTAGTGGCTGAATTTTTCATGACTCCACAAACCCGATGAGAAGGAGACAAGTAGCGACATAGTTATGTTTTCAGAATCTTGTTTAGGATTACCCTGTTCGTTCCTTGTCTTCTACTTTACAAACCTGCAGTCCTGGAAAGTCCAGAATAAATATTGGATGGATATAGAAAAGATGATGCGAGCCGCAGATGTTTCTCAAATATTTATTAAAAAGTTTGAACACTAATAAAAGTATACATATTTTTCACAAATGAAGTAGATACATGTATAATTCCTTGAATAAAGTTGGCACATATTAACTTTTGGCTATACATTACTGTGAAAGTATCCATTTCGTAGAAGGCAGTGATTAATTGAAAAAAATATTATCTAATCTGCATATCCACAGTTAGTTGTAGAAGAGAAAGTATATCAAAATAGTGCAACTATTAACTTGCAGTAGTTGAACAGTAAAGTGCTTCAGACTTTTGTTATTGTACCACCCACAAACTATGTAAGGTAAGTATCACTTTTTCTACTATCAATCATAACCGAAATCATAATATTTCAATAAAAACTTCAACGAAATGGAGGTAACAAGTAAATTATTTATATAAATTGATACTCTACTCTAATCTACACACACGTAGGTTCTTGCTTAGCTATCATGTTAATTTGGTCCACAGAAAAGGACATTTTTAGGCCTATAGAAAGATTTCATACCTCTAGTATATACAGAAGAAATGCACAGAACGGTGTATAGACTTGTAGCTTTGATTCACATATCGTAAATACAATACTTAAGCTGTACACTCACTGAGGGGATCCGACGCGAAGGAAACCGTGGGCATATTTGTCATTTGCTCAGGTAAAACATAGCACATGGCTTTCCTTTGCGTCACTTTAGTGCGCTTGCTAGTATTAGAAAAGGAAGCCAGGGGAATAGCTTCGCATTTTTTCTCTTCGCATTCCCCTACCTCAATGGGCGCGCACCTTTGGTTGTCCAGAAGAAAAGTTTAATATCCTTACACATATTTGCTTGGAAAAAGAAAAAATAATTGTAGATATACACTTATACAACTTTATCATTGAATATATGTTTTTGATAGGTACGAGGTCATCTTTTGAACATGGGAAAGAACGTTTTGAGACAGTAACATTACTACATGCAAGAATTGTTGATCCTACACAATTGATCATTTTTGCTTTCAGTGATGGTGCTTTGTTATATAGTAATCACAACGTCTTTATACATATATAGTACACCTATGGCATCAACTTGATGCTAATTCGACTCTTTCATCAATAAATAGGCATATTATAACAATAGCTGTTTCCTTTGGAATTGATCAAACTAACAAAAGTCATTCATTATACAGAAATTGACTATAAGTCCGAAACGTTAAACAAAGATACATGGGTCACAATCTGAAATACCGTGAGAACGAACTGAACAGTCAACCATCTGTTGATTGAATGGAATGGAGATTTTAGTTTGAAGTAGACGCTTTGGATTTACAGAGTACAGGCTAACCATTGCTGTCAGTTTGATCAGTTTGAATAGATCCAGTTATAATATGCAAAGACATTTCTGATACTCCTGCGTTTGCTTGTTTTGGAGGCGCTGGATGGAATTGAGCTTGCAAAATGTAAAAACCGCACTTTTTGAACAGGTACCAACTGAGAAGAGGTCCAGAGTCCACGTTTTGGTAGATCTTTTTTATTCCCTCCCATCTTGAGTAATTACAGAAAGCTTTTTACGCTCCGACTATCTTTTCTGGTTTCTTGGATGACCCTGAATAAGAAATCTCCTTGGTAACTCTTTTCTACAGTTAGTTGTTTTTGAGCTATAAGTCATTTAATCTATGAAAAAAGTTAAAAATGAATGCAAAATCGGTTGAAAATCAACATTTTTGATGCTACCAAATATCTAAATTAGAGACAAAACCTTGCTCTATAAGACCATGCAAAGTAATTTAAAATTAATGTATTATAAAGCGATTTCTAAGCTAGTCTGATAGACCAGCATTGATCAAATCAAAAGCTCACCAATTTTGGTCTAACTAAATTAAAAATCGCTTTAAAATAAATTGTTCTTGAAGTATTCTTGAGGGTATTGAATAGCGTAAATATAGATACTTGGCAAGATCAAAATTTTGATTTAACCTGGTTTTAATCTTTGAGGATGTCAATTTCAAGGATTTTTCAGACATCAAGTGGCTTACAGGTAGTAAGCGACTTAATTTGGAGAAAATTTACTGAGGTAACCCTTGTTCAGAATGATCCGAGAAATGGTCAGAGCAAAACACTTCTTATTGTAATTACTTAATAGGGGAAGGGATCAAAACATGGAAAAGTGGTACGGAAAGATCTGGATTATTATTCTTTGACCTCTTCTCAGTTGATATCTGTTCAAGAAGTGCTTGGTCTATGAAAAAAAATAGCATGCGTTTGTATGCTTGACGACCACATGGTATTAGACTCAACATATTGCATGGCAACTTACTTGCAAGTATAACGTACGAGTAACAATAGTTGTGAAGCTATATATGCTAACATTTCTCACTATCTTTTCTTTATATATGATGGAATGTCATATATACAACTATTTATATACTAAAGTGATCTACCTCCACAGCAGTGACTTCCGTAGTTCATTTTTGTAACTTTTATTTAAAATAAAGCAGGTTTATGACATGAAAACTCAAAACAGGAGGGGTAACCACATGCACACAACTTGAAATAGATTTCACATTCACATATCGATTCTTTTGGCTTTACCCCCACTCTATAAATGTACCCCCCTGTTTTTAGTCATCATGGTTTAGGTACACAAAACAGGTATCACGTGTAAAAGAATTATTAACTACTTTTTTCAGTACATTAGTATTAAACTTCTTGTCCCTAAAGACGTAATATATTAAAGCTTATATTTGAGTCAAATATATTCTACCCTGGATAAATTTCGAATGAAGCACCCTATATAGGACTAAAGATATATACCTAATGTTTAACGTAATGTTTTAAGTTCAAAATGTTAGTACACCAATTCCGAAGCAACTTTGATTATTTATCATATTGCTGCCCAGAATGGAACTGCCATAATTTCCACCAGGTTTCTCACTTTGTCTATGAAAAAAAAAAATCTTGACGTGTGAACGATTTCAATAAGCACAATATACTTTTTTAAGTTAATATTGCTTTAGAAGCCACTTTGGTAAACACGTTTAAGTATTTAGCTCGTAAACTATCAATTTTATAATCTCGTGTACAACAGCTAAACTAATGACCCAAAATTGTAGTGCTTATTATTACTATCTACGTGATATAAGTAGTAATGGGACAACAAATAAATATTATTATTATTATAAAAATTTTAGTAACTTTAAAATTATATTCTTGATCATACATAATGATGATGAAGCAATCATCAAGCGAAATAATTGTATGCTGATACGTGGACAGCGTATGTGATGCGGGAATGTCTGATACCAATTGTTAGAAAAATGCAAAATGCTTTTGCAAATTTTCATCTAAATAAAAGGTGATAAAAGCCTCTATAATTTGTAGTATCATTTCATTAATTATAAGCGAAAATATAATTACGTGTAATTTTGACTTCAAATTTATCGTAACACTGTTGAACGTGTGGTAAAATAGCATGATAATAACATGATGGTGAATTTAATTCTTGACAAAAATGATCCTATCACATTTTTAATCAGACTGGTAGTTTGCGAGATAACTGATTAACGCATTTATAATGATGGTTAAACATCCGGCTTTTGTATAATGACGCTCGCAATTATTGCTGGCCTGGTTCGTAATAAATTAGTCGTATTAACCGATCGGGGTCGAATAAAAAAATTACATCCAGTAGATTGACTGTACACTTCGACGTAGGTTTTGTCAGAACCAGCAATGACTTTTTGGACTTTCGTCACGAAAGTCCCGTTTGTTTGGAGCTACGGCACAAAATTGCTTGGCAATAATGTTTGATAATCACTTGGAAAGTACCAAAGATGCAATAGTCATAAAATAACCACGTGGCGCAGAGCATGTGTGACCGATAGGCAATCCGAATGTTCAAAATTGTTTTAAGAGCAAATGTACGGGGAAATCTATGGTGTCTGCAATATGTCTTATGGTTGGAAATGCCGTTGCATGACCGTAAAGTGACTGTTTGGGTCGGCGTTTGCGCCAAAACCATCATTGGGTCATTTTTCTTCAACGAAAACGAAACGGTAGATGGAAATCGATGTCGGTGGATGTTGGCTCATTATGTCAAAAAAGGTTTTGATGGTTACTGGTGTCAACAAGACGGTGCGCCATGCCACACTGAAAATTAAACAATACAGTTTCTGTAATGAAAATTCCCTAGACGTCTGATGTCAAAAAAAGGTGACATTGACTGGCCATCCAGATCTCCAGATTTGACCCCACGGAACTTCTTCTTGTGGGGTTATTTGAAAAATCAAGTGTAGGTACGCCAGCAAGCCCCAGAGCACTGAAGAACTCAAGGCAAACATTCGTACCGCAATCGCCGCTATGCCACAGAGCTGCTCGAAAAAGTAATGGAAAACGCAGCAAAACGGACACATTCTGTTTTGGCCAATAAAGGTGGCCACTTGATAGATGTTCTGTTCAAAACCCGATATATAGAAATCAGTTTTTCGTTTTCAAAGCTATTTCATGTTTACATACCGACATAAAAGATGGCGCACCCTGTACTAACATAGAAAAGTTGTCCCCCAACCTCCACCACCTCCTAAAATTCGACCGTCACTATTTTATCCGTAAAAATGTATCAAAAGCGATTTCTATCTTTTCAGTTGTTGGCGTTTTTCTCCACCGCGACTGGGCTGATTTTCAAAAACGTTGTCCTTGGCATAGTAGTGAATTTTGTTAAAATTTTATCAAAATACGGGCGGTACTTTTCAAGTATACACGGCCAATGATACGCCCGATAAACTGACGGAAACTAGGGACATGAGTTTTCGTGATGTACATGTCACATACATCCGAAACACTCATTATTATCATTTCAACATGTTCCGAGATTAAAATGCTTCCTCGCCAGTGGCGTTGGAAGTAAAAGGGCGACATTCTTGTAACCTTGTCCCCTCGTCCAGTCGCTGGAGCTCTCATTCTTTGTTTGTGCGTCCAATTATCCACACGTGCATACCACAGTGGTCGTGTATAGTGACTGCGAAATACTGGACAGACATGAGAAATTTCTACACAGCAAGAGTGACAGAGGTGATCGAAGCTGTTCGTCAAACGAGAAACGTCTCAAAAGACTGCGAGGGAGCGCCGATTGACAGAAATCGAACCCTCTCGTTCATGTGCATTTCCCTTTCGCTCGACACTGACGTCACTGCTGCATTGCTGTAAAGCACAATTTATGAATGCAAGTCATGATTTCTCAATATTTATACATTATGAGCTTATGACAGCTCACTACAATACGATGTTACACTGGGGAACCGCGGACTTTTGACCAGTTCGCTATAATACTACTACAATACGTACGACAGTGTTGAAAAATGGCTAGAGCAGTCGCCTTATGCGAAAACCACCGTGCATAGTCAGCTATGAAATCAATTTCTTTTTTTTGGCGTTTGCAAACGATGAGGGTATACTTGAATTTTTGAAAAGGGCAGGACATGAATACCATATAGGTACATTAGTTCAGTGGAAAATAAGAAAGTAGACATCGCATCTCTAATGCGCCCAAAAGAAATAAATGACCATTCAACGATGATTCCTTGGAAAGATAATCTTGAGTCGTATAAAACCTGATACAGTCCTATTGGCATCACGGATAACACAGAATGTGACAGGTCACACCCATTTCTCCCTGGTGGCCGGACGGTACCTTACAAGCCTCCAACGAGGCAGCATCCCAGAGGGAAATTTACGTACTAAGCGGTAGACGCGGACTCCATTCTTAAGTCGCAGCTGTGTTAGGCTAGGAGAATTAGTTCGCTTATACCTACCTTAACTTTAGTGCTAAACTTTTGGCGCCTCATTATGATCAAAGTATAATTACTTTCAAGCGCTTATATAGCTGCGTTGGGTCATATTGTGAAGGAGAGCTCACAAAACATTCTGGAGATGAAAGAAAGAAGTGCATAGAACCTGTGACCCTAACTATAAGGATGGGGCACTCAACTAGTTCTCAACTAATTGTAAAACTACTCAATGACGGCATTAATTATGAACAACTTACGCAAAATGCAATACTGCTGATTTCACTGGACCATTTAATGCTAGCCAGACTAATATTACCGTTTTCCACTCTGAACAGGCAATCTGTCCTGTAAGAGGCATATGATCTATTGGGAACACAAAATCCATTACGAGTTCCATAGAAAATTTAAGCATAGCAGTCAAGCTACCTTTTTTAGGTAATCACTTCTGTGGATGAGTTTCGAGGGAACAGACCTCGTAAGGTTTCTGTTCTTTAGCGCTTAATTCTCAGTTTCTTTCTGGTCACGATTTCCACTAAATTTTCCTAAAGTGGCTAATAGATTTTGGTAACATGATTTGGACCCGCATAAGATTGCATGTAATTAAGATAGAACTTCACTCAAGGTAAGTTCATTTAATCTAACAATTACCGTAGCAATCAGTTCTTAACGATAGCAATGAAAAAAGTTTTGTGAACTTTTTGTAAAGGAAATTGCCTATTCCTTGGAATATTCAGTTTATCTCAAGAAAAGTTTAAAGACCATCACTTGAAACTTCAAACTTCTCTTACAATCTGCAAGTGTGCATAAAATGTGCCCCTCTCAGTAGCTGTAGGTGTAAAGTGGTCTCTGAAACTTCAAACGACTCACGTGTCAAGAGGTTTCCGGTTCTTACTATGTTTACCCTAAAACCCTTGATGGGGAAACAGGCAAGTAATGCAATCGAAGCAGCTCTTTGATCCTACAATTTCAATGTACGGTAAAAGCGATAACGGCAGACGCTAAAAGCTGTCAAAGTTTCGTGGCTGGATGTGCTTACTTTGAGAGCTAAATTTGTGGTCAGATTTCTATGGAAGATGAATTGCCACTGAAATGACCGCTTCCTTGCGTCACTTAAATAGTAGAAAATGTGTTCTAGTAGGTTTGCTTAGTACTTTATGTGTATTAATATTATTATATTCAGTGGGTTGTTATATGTCTCTGTCTCTATTTATATCTGAAATTTTGCTTTAAGGGAATACATTTCAATAATGGCACATATTATTAAAGTTCATGTTTTATTTTTCATAACACCTCAAAAATTGGGTCCTTTCTGCTTTTCTGTGCTCTTGTTTAAATACCTCTATGCAGGTCATTAACCTGACATAGAAATTGTGATCGACCTCAGCGCCGATCCTTGAGGAGTATCACGTTGACATTGTGGGGTGAAAAGAAAAACTAGAACTCGGCATGATTACGGTAAACACGAGCTGCTGACCATAGGTCACATGCTAGCCTCCTTCGGGTTTCCTATACGTCTGATCGCCGCCTTCCTGCGAAGTCGTTTATGGCTTGCGCTCCAATTTCTTGACGTTCGAGGATTCAAAATGTTGGACACCTATATATCACCGCCTGTATAATTCAGAGCCTCACAGCGACCCAGCACACGCGCCGATGTCACCTCCTCAACTCTGCAGCGTGCACACTTGGGATCTTCGAGCAGGTGGCATCTCAACGTGTGGCGGCCAGATAACTGCCCTACCAGCAATCTTAGCAGAGATAAGGAAATATGTCTAGCTTTACCTCTAGGCCCTTATATCAGCTTAGGTACCCGATGGAGAATAGATTCTCCCTAAATTGTAAGGCTCGAAGTAACTTTGCAGGCACTAAGTGCTTTGATTGCCGCCTGGTTGCCGGAGCGGATTGCTATTTTTCTCCTAGTCATCTCATCCCAATCCAGAACACGGGGTAGATAGATAGATACTTATTTTCAAAAGGGACATCCGCACCCAAAACAGGAAATGCTTAAAACCAACCGAACGTTTTGTTCTACATAGAAAAAAAAGCAACTAATGTTAGATAAAAATTAACAATTAGGAAACAAACAAAAAATAGTTGAAAAATTTACATATTAAATGTGATCTGCAACATTGATTTGTAAACAAGCGGGAGAGGAAAGAACTTAATGTCACAGCTGCGATCTGTGAAGTTAAAATTGTTACAAATGCAACAGGTATTTTTATATAAATGTTGGTTCCAGCACATTCACAATAAAATACTCTCGAATTTCTATTGTTATGCTGGGTTACGGTAGAGGGAATTTTACCTAATAAAAACTCACACATATTCCCGTGAACTGGTTTGTACAAAAAGGCTGTTGCCAAAAAAACACATTGTGTTCTAATATGTAAAATTTGCTTCAATAAGCAGCAAAGAGTAATCAAATCCTCGCTTACTCAATACATCTATATACTGTATACTCTTAGAATGTAGATATTTCAAAAATTCTCTCTGAGCACGCTCGGGCTTGCCAATATGTGTTGCACAGTGTAAGTGTCAAATTAAGGCACCATACTCTTACTTGCTGCACGCCTAACTTGTATATAGGACTTTAAGGACTGAGGCAGAACTTTCCTCATGATGAACCCCACAGTTTTATTAGCAGAGGAGGCAACGGTATCCATATGGGCCGAAAAAGACATTTTTTGATCGAAGAGAACTCCTAACTGTTCTTGTACGTGCCGGAAACAATATTCAAAAATTAAAATATTATGTTTTTTTGTGAAGGATACAACACAAGACACAGACAAGGATCTATGACTTGAGCCTCGCCTTATGGCAGAATTTTACTCCGCATAGCTGTTCAATGTACGATGGATGTACGCCATTTTTTTCAGTTGGTTGATGTTTTCGAAGACCATACGGCACTTCTAATCACTGAGTATATTTTAGATGCACTTCTTCATCACCTTGCCGATTACTTACAGCAAAGGCTATAAGCTTTGTGTCAGTTTGCGATCTTTCTTATGAGCAAATTTCTAGTCCTCTGGTATAATGCAGAATTTTTTGCAGGAAACTAGGGCAACTGTTAACAGGTGCCGGACTAATAAGTATAATCAAGTGATCACAAAGATTGAACTCCATTTATTAGTGTTGTATCTGCATGTATCTACGTGTTATTTCATTCCAGAACATGTTGCTGGCATTGCGCCCCCAATTATAAATTATGTCTGTTACGTTTATTGTGGTGACATCATTGATTTCAGCGCTAATTACTATTCAAATTTCCATTATGCTGTAACAATAATTCCCTAAGTGTTGTGTAGAGAGATAATACGAGTATGCAAATTATTAAGCTGATGTTTGTCTGAATGTCATTCATAGAGTTTATTTCTTCTACAGGATGTTACCCCTAGTGAGCGGGGCCGCGGCAAAGCTTGTTCCAGAAGTTGTTGTATTTAGTATACAACTTCTTTCCGTTAAAGTGACTGTACACGTGTTAAGGAAAATACCCCAGTACCGATTGCTCGGTGGCGGTACAAGTCCGTCAACAAGCCACTTAGGTCTATTTAAAACCAATATCATGCAACAAGAAGGCGACCGAGGCGGTACCACCGCTAGCTTTTCCCAGGGTATCTTATGAATGTCCGCATGTTTCCACACTTAAGCTACGCAGTCGGTCATCTTCCCCAACGAAGAAATTGATGATGATGGATCCCTCGAGTACTAAGGATTCCGGACATAAGCTCACTCCACTCTCGGAATGTCTGCGTAGAGAGTGGTCCCGAGGGAATAACATCGAGGATAAAATTTGTTTCACGAACTTCAGCAACATTGATGCTGTTCATCACTACTTGCAATCCAATCAAGCCGCCATGTTGCCTTGGAGGAGACAAAAATCTCAGAGTCTGCACCGATTAACCATCTTAGCTTCCAATATTATGAGGTGTACTCCAATCTGAGAAAGAATGGGGGAGCTGTGGCTTTTGTCCGTAGCAGTAATTCCTGCTCCAGAGGTGTTTCTTTCATCAGATTTCAAGCTGAATATTTCAAAAAGTTGTCTCAAGTTGATTAATCACCCCTCACCTTTGTAGTAACATTTTAGGACTTGTTGACTTCCGTATGATCAGTTTCAGATACACATAATTTTATTTTATGAAATGAAATCAGAGATTCAACATTCGAGCAGAGAATTTTTCCAAATTTACAGTTACGTTCTAATTCCCTAGCCTTATGAGGTTGTTTCTTATGGAAATTGAAAGATCTGATAAAACTGTCAAGATTTTGATAAAGAGTCTATCTAAATATGTTATATAATCTCAGCAAAATACAGCGATTAATCTCATTTAAACTTGGCACATGCATGGATATGCAACACATTAGACATCTGAGATCAGCTGAGGTCCAACGCAACTACCACCGTAAAGCCCTATAGTTGGAATGCATTTCCTGAAAAGTTTCGAGATACGTCAATTAGCAGTGCAGATAATTTATTTTTTGTGGATTTTTCAACTTTACGAGTAGGCACTTGACAAACTTCACCAAAACTGATAAAAACGCTTTTCAGAAACATGCTGAAGAAATACAAACTAGCACTTGTTATCTAAGGTGAAAAAAGACGATCAAATATGTTGTATGCGCTGGGAGCGGATGAAGAATCTTGGACTCGGTGAAATGGGATCTC
>CAVLJG010000078.1:0-20826 GCA_963669975.1 Acanthoscelides obtectus
GACTTCCAAGACTTGTCAAACAACAGACACCATTACTTGTCAAAATTGTAAGATAAGTACTCTTGCACAGTATAATCGTAACTTGGTATAGACATATTGTGATGATATCGCTTAGATAAGCCTGCCAGGGGAGTGAAAGTTACCTATACGTACTGAACTCTACATTAAAATAATTTATGATGCCATGTGTTGTATCTAAACTATTTTTATTTCTGCAGATCACATAATTATACATACATCCCTTAAAAGGGTCCAATTTGAAGTAACATATTATAGAGTTCAATTTTCACATGTTGACTATTAAAAGGTTTATCAATGGTCTTTTTACGGGTTTCTTCTTTCTGACGATGGAAAGTTCAATTGCTTCTCCCCTAAACATGTAGGTCAATTTTGTTTTTTCCTTTCACAAAATGACAACTACATAAGTATTCACCAGGACCTGGTTCAACTGTTCTCCTGCAATAAGACAAAGTTCAATTTGAATAGCAATGATATCTAAATACAGCATTTTGATAAGCAAGATAACCACACATTAGCGGATCGCTCAGTACATACCTGCTTGTAAACTAACGGCCTTATTTTCAACAAAATTGTTTTAAAACTCCACTTTAACCACTGATACGGAAGAAGTTTTCTCAAGGTGTTTATGTTTACTTTTTTTTTAGTTTTACGGATTTCCTTACTATGATATTTAGGAATTAACTTTCAGAATCTTAATTTTTCCTTTCATTATGTTGTAGATGCACACATCTCACAATAGGAGTTATTGAATTTTAATTTTAAACAAAATACATTTCATTTTCCAGGTTAGAAAAATTACCTATGACAATGACATTGACATTACAAAACAGAAAACAATATACACTGAAGAAAGCATAGTCCACTGCTATCCATAGACGAACACGGTTGATATGTCAGTGTCAAGCGCCATTTTTTTGCAAGTCGTGTTATAGCTAGATTTATGCGACGATCCTCATATAAATCTAAGTCTGCTATACAATTTGCTACATGGAAGATTTTATAACGCCATGTATGGTATTAACAACAACACATGCGACGTTGCCGGCATCTCACATAAATCTGAGTCTGTATACAATTGTATACGGATATTTTCAATGCTATATGGAAGATAACAGACAACAGATAACAGGTAAAAGGTGGTAACAGGTAACAGGTGGTAACATATAACAGATAACTTATAACAGATAAAAGATAAAGATGACAGATAACAGATAAAAAGTAACAGATAAAAGAAAACAGTAACAGATAACAAATAACTGATAAACTGAAAACTAAAAAATGAAAACTGAAATCTGAAGAATGAAAAATGAAAAATGAAAAATGAAAAATTGAAAATTGAAAATCAAAAATCAAAAATCAAATATCAAAAATCAAAAAATCAAATCGAAAAATCGAAAAATCGAAAAATCGAAAATCGAAAAATCGAAAAATCGAAAAATCGAAAAATCGAAAAATCGAAAATCGAAAAATCGAAAATCAAAAATCAAAAATAAAAATTAAAATAAAAATTAAAAATTAAAAATAAAAATCAAAATTAAAAATTAAAAATTAAAAAAATTAAAAATAAAAATAAAAATTAAAATTAAAAATAAAAATTAAAATATAAAAATTAAAAATAAAAATTAAAAATAAAAATTAAAAATAAAATTAAAAATTAAAATTAAAAATTAAAAATTAAAAATTAAAAATAAAATTAAAAATTAAAAATTAAAATAGAAAAATTAGAAATTAAAAATTAAAATAGAAAAATTAAAATGAAAAATTAAAAATTAAAATAGAAAAATGAAAATGAAAACTGATAACTTATAAAAGATAACAGATACCAGAAACCAGATACTAGACACCAGATACCAGACACCAGATACCAGATACCAGATACCAGATACCAGACACCAGACACCAGATACCAGACATCAGATACCAGAAACCAGATACCAGATACCAGATACCAGATACCAGACACCAGACACCAGATACCAGACACCAGATACCAGACACCAGATACCACACCAGACACCAGATACCAATACCAGACATCAGATACCAGATACCAGATACAGATACCAGATACCAGACACCAGATACCAGATACCAAACACCAGATACGAGATACCAGATACCAGATACCAGCCACCAGAAACCAGATACCAGATAAAGAGATAACAGATACCAAATACCAGATACCAGACACCAGATACCAGACACCAGATACCAGACATCAGATACCAGACACCAGATACCAGATACCAGATCCAGACACCAGATACCAGATACCAGATACCAGACATCAGATACCAGACACCAGATACCAGATACCAGACACCGATACCGGATACCATACATCAGATACCAGACACCAGAACCAGATACAGATACCAGATACCAGATACCAGATACAGATACCAGATACCAGCCACCAGAGAAACCAGATACCAGATAAGAGATAACATACCAATACCAGATACCAGACACCAGATACCAGATACCAGATACCAGATACCAGACACCAGACACCAGATACCAGACATCAGATACCAGACACCAGATACCAGATACCAGATGCCAGACACCAGATACCGGATACCAGATACCAGACATCAGATACCAGACACCAGATACCAGATACCAGACACCGGATACCAGATACCAGATCAGATACCAGACACCAGATACCTGATACCAGATACCAGATACCAGACACCGATACCGATACCAGATACCAGATACCTGATACCAGATACCAGATCAAAGATGCCAAAGGATAAAAAATGATTAGAGATAGTTATCGCTAGCATTGCATTAGCATACCAGCAACTGCGCTACGTGAGGTTTTAAATAAAGACATCAACGTACAATATTTGGCATAGCGTTAGCATGCCAGAAACTGCGCTAGTCGACTATATTAAGCGGTGATCGATTGTTTTGAAGGTAGTGTTGGTAGTGGTTCGGAAATTGTGACGTCGACGCGGTTTTTCCGGTTTTTTAGGAGGTTCGCGGTACGTCGGAAGGAAAGAGGTACCGTTTCGGAAAGTAGAAACTCGGCGCTTTACGGGCGGGCGAGAGCCGTCGCGGCGAGAGGAACGGATCGGATCGAAAACGGCCGGTAAAGTCGAAAAATCGACCGTTTTCCGGACGGTACGCGGCGTTATTTCACACTGGTTTCGCCGTTTATCGAAATATCGACTCGAGATCGGTCTCGTTCGATAGCTAAACGAAAAATACGTGCCTATAGCTAAATCTGTTCGGTTCCGCGTCTCGGTTTTTTTTCTAGAAACGTTCGAAAAAAAAGCGACAAAAATGACGAATCGCCTTGAAAACTACGATATCTCCCTTATGCCGAAGAGAAAAGGAATTTCGCGTGCCGCGTTTCGTACATCTCGGCGAGCGCTACAAATTACGCGGAGAGACGTTTTTTCGTTTACGGTACCCGTTTCGAATAAACGAACCTCGAACGTCGTCAAGAATGACTTTTTTGCGTATAAAGCGCGCTGCTTCGCCGTATATCAGCTATCTCCTCCGAAGATAAAGGAGCTACGAACCTGACGATTTTTGCGTGAGAAAGCCCATGCTTCGGACACTCTTTTAATACTATTTTCATCATTATTCGTTTACGTTGAAAAGTTTCGATTTTTTAAAAATTCCTCGACAATACGCTACTTTTCGACGCGTGAAAAAGTCACCTTGTCATCCGGCTCTGTCCTCGCTTATTACTACCGTACGTGAGCGAGTAAAAATTATACAGCTATCGAAAAATAACGATAATGAGCTGACGAAACGATTCTGACCGTCAGAATTACCGTCAAATTTCGAAAAAGTAAACTTTGAGCGCCTCAAAAGTACCGATGACAACCGTTTTTCGGCGTACTTTGTCTTCGTCGATACGGACCTGCGTTACGGAGCGACGTAGCTACGATTTTTTTTCGCAAAACGAAGACCAAAGTCTCCTGATTAAACCGACATACGACACGTTACCCGATCGCATTTTTTAAACTCGGCAGATTAGAAAATTCAAAGATATGCACACATTTTTAGTTTGAAGTTTCAATTTTGAATTTCCCCTCCAGATCCCCGGATTCCTGTTAGGCGGGGTATTGTAGATACGATCGTATTACGAAAGCGAGCGAGTGCGAGCGGAACGTCAAAAACGTGCCATTTTCGGCTTCATGTATCGCTTCATCCAATATTGGATCACGCCAAATAGATTGTCCTTTTTTACGCGTGAAAATCAACATTTTCGAAAAGATTCAAAATTTTATATTCCATTGTCTAAACGGACCGGACTAGAGCCATTAAAATCGGATGAATCTAGTAGTTTTTTTTTGTTTACAGATTGCGATGTCTACCGCCAAAGGCTGCAATTATTCTTTGACGTTCATCAGTTTATTGAAATCATCATCGGTTTAAATACGATAAAAATATGATTGTAAGCCCCTATTCATGTTATAATTTTACAATATGGCATAAAGCTCCGCTTTTCCAACCGATTGATATACAGCGTATGTCCGATTGCATCACCTCCGATTTCTAACCTACAACGTATATGAATGTAAACATTATCGAAATCTTAATAATGAGGCTCCCGTTAATAAGGATTAATTAGAAGCTTAGAACAAGCAATTGCAACTACAAATAGTGAGTGTTGTGAAGTGTTTAGTGTCCGTGCAGAAGTAGATATTTCTATGGCAAACGTAAGTTTGAATTTATCACTTGTTGATTTAACTTGAGTTAGGGTCTCTGTTCTCTAAACTAAATTAAACAATCATTCAAAATATGTAATAGTAGTGTCGAAGTACCCAACTACAAATTTGTCAGAATTAGAAGGTCTTCTTAAATTCTTAAACAACAGTTTCCTATTTCTAACCTACAACGTATATGAATGTAAACATTAGCGAAATCTTAATAATGAGGCTCCCGTTAATAAGGATTATTAATTAGAAGCTTAGAACAAGCAATCACAACTACAAATAGTGAAAGTGTTGTGAAATGTTTACAGTGTCCGTGCAGGAGTAGATATTTCTATGGCAAACGTGTTTGAATTTATCACTTGTTGATTTAACTGAGTTAGGGTCTCTGTTCTCTTAACTAAACTAAACAATCATTCAAAATATGTAATAGTGTGTCGAAGTACCCAACTACAAATTTGTCAGAATTAGAAGGTCTTCTTAAATTCTTAAACAACAGTTTTTAACTATATTTGAGAGTCATCATACAGATTTTTGTAGAAACGATGGATACATTACATGAAATGAAGAAACTCACAGTGTTATTGAATTGCTTTGTGACTACTAAAGCTTATTTTTGCCAAAACAACAGACACTATTACTTGTCAAAAAAGAATGACCACAGGAGTGCTTGAACTGTTCAAAAAAGACATGAATGCCTGGTCGACTAATGCTGATGAAGTTTAGAAGCATACGCAAAGACCTAAATTGTAATTTTCAGTACCTAATTTGCTAGCATAGCTTCATCAGCTTTTTTCGTTTCTCTGTTCGCATAAGGACTAGGTTTTGAGTTGTAAATGATCTAAATACGAAACACACATACAGAATTAGAAGGTCTTCTTAAATTCTTAAACAACAGTTTTTAACTATATTTGAGAATCATCATACAGATTTTTGTAAAACGATGGATACATTACATGAAATGAAGAAACTCACAGTGTTATTTAATTGCTTTGTGACTACTAAAGCTTATTTTTGCCAAAACAACAGACACTATTACTTGTCAAAAAAGAATGACCACAGGAGTGCTTGAACTGTTCAAAAAAGACATGAATGCCTGGTCGACTAATGCTGATGAAGTTTAGAAGCATACGCAAAGACCTAAATTGTAATTTTCAGTACCTAATTTGCTAGCATAGCTTCATCAGCTTTTTTCGTTTCTCTGTTCGCATAGGGACTAGGTTTGAGTTGTAAATGATCTAAATATAAACACACATACAGAATTAGAAGGTCTTATTAAATTCTCAAACAACAGTTTGTAACTATATTTGAGAGGCATCATACAGATTTTTGTAGAAATGATGGATTCATTACATGAAATGAAGAAACTCACAGTGTTATTCAATTGGTTTGTGACTAGCAAAGCTTATTTTTACATGATATTTTATTGATTTGACAGTTGTGAATCTTCAATTAGCGAAAGTTCAACAGATCAAGTTACTCAGCCATTCAAGGGGATGTGCCATCAAGATAACATTCCTGATGTAAAGAGGTAAATGATCATTCTCATATCAAAGCAAATAAATATATTCAACTGAAGCTTGCAGAATTATGCAGAACTAGATACTTTATAGTAATATAATACTTGCTTTTTGTTTCAGGCTGAAATTTGATGACCTACCCAACATTTCTGGCTTGTCTACCAGTAAGTATTTTTGTTTTGAATATTAAATTACATGAAATATTTTATATAATTTAATATAATATAATTATATTATGATATTTTATTTTTATAGGTCAGCAACAGGAAAAAAGCATCAGTTTCCAATCTTGATCAAAGCTTTGGATCTTCTTCATCAACAATTAGCGTCTCAGAAACTGAGAACCAACCAGAGCCTGATGCTGGGTTCAAGGATGTTTCTCTTGCAACTGCACGTAAAAATAGGTGAGAAATATTGAGAAAATAGATGATCTAATAAGATTTTAATGACATATGCTTCACATATATGATGAATTCCAATCATATCTCATTGTTTCAGAAAAAGAAGGTATGTGGGTGACTTATCTTCATCAGACTTTTCTACACCAGAGAAGGCGAAGAAGAATTTTCATTTGATGAAGAATACTATAACTGCTCTGAGAAAGAAGAGTCATAATCTTCAGGCTAGCAATACATACTTTAAGAAAAAAATCAAGACATTAGGAGGCTTGATGAAGCTGCTTAAAGAAAAATCATATATAACTAATTCGTCAGGGACTGTTCTTGAGGTAAAAATCTCTAAATTAGATAATATAGAATAACGGACAGAAGTAAAATTATTTCAATTTTTTTCTTTGGTATCAATCATACTGATTTTTGGATAGTAGTAAAGACTCAGTTTAGGGTTCATGTTTTTAATTGAATGTGTAATAAATTTACTTGTTTCATCAATTCCTGTTTAATTTAACTAGTTAAATGTATGTAAATGACTGGAGAAGGTAGTCAAAATCAACCTTTTAAGATGAATGTGGTGATTTAACTCTAAAATAATGAGCAGCAGTGCTATTACACCTTACACCCATCTTTTTGTTTTTTCAGGCCTCTTTATCAACCTCAGGACAAAAAATATTCGAGAGGATGTTGAAAGGCCCATCTTCACAAAAATATGACCCATCTATTAGATGTTTTGCTTTGACGCTATCTTTTTACTCCCCAAAAGCATACCAGTTCGTAAGGAATACTTTTAATAAATCTTTACCTCATCCATCCACGATTTCTAAATGGTATCAGTCAATTGATGGCTCTCCTGGTTTTACTTCAGAAGCACTAAATGCTTTGAAGTAAAAAAGTTAGCGTCAAAAAACCAGAACATCCTGTGCAACCTGGTCTTACATGAAATGTCTATCAGGGAGCAGGTCGAATGGACTGGGACAAAATTCACTGGTTATATTGATATTGGAACTAAATTTGATTCAGATGTTCTACCTCATGTCAAAGAAGTTTTAGTATGTATGGTTGTTTGTATAAATGCTTCATGGAAGTTACCTGTGGATTATTTTTTTTTTGGACGGCCTACTGGTGTTGAGAAAGCAGAGTAGTTAAGAAATGTCTCACATTTGTACATGAGTCATGAGTCATAGTTACCTCTATAACTTTTGATGGTGCTCCTGTAAATTTTACGATGTCATCATGTTTAGGTGCAGATTTCAAGGACATTAATAACCTTAAAACACATTTTGCTCATCCAGTAACAGGTAATAAGGTTTTCATATTTTTGGACCCTTCGCACATGATGAAATTGGTCAGAAATACATTTGGCTCACAAAAATATTTGATAGACAATGATAATAATACCATAGACTGGACTTTTTTGGAAAAGCTCGTAGAAATTCAAAATTTTGAGGGACTACATTTAGGCACAAAAATCAGAAACCGACATTTACAGTGGACTCTAGAAAAAATAAAAGTGAAAATTGCCACTCAGACATTAAGCAAGAGTGTGGCTGATGCATTGATGTATTTGAGTCTAGATTTGAAAATACCATCATTTAGGAATGCGAAACCTACAGCCGATTTTATCCTGAAATTTAACAATCTATTCGACATTTTAATTCCAGAAATAGATTGGCTAAATACATATTTAAGCGACCATTATCACAGGCCACTGCAAAAACTTTTTTTAGTTATATGGATGAAATGTGCCAATACATTAGCAATTTGAAGTTGGCTGATGTTCCAGTAACTCATCCCCTAAAAAACAGGTTTTCTAGGATTTCTGATAAGCGTCACTAGTTTGAGGCAATATTATTCAAAATTTGTTGAAAAATCAGAATTAGAAGGCAAAGAGGTAGACTCGGAACAATTAAAGTATATTTTAACTAACAAATTTTCTCAAGATCATCTAGAGCATTTTTTCGGAGCTATAAGAGCTAAGGGTGGATTTAATAATTACCCTTCAGCCAGACATTTTGAAGCGGCTTATAAGCGCCTCCTTATACATACAGAGGTCACAGGACCAGAATCTGGTAATGTGTCCATCAAAGATCTCACCATTCTGACTTGTGGGAGTGGACATCAGGTTACAATGGATGATAGTGGCAATGATTTGAAAAGTAGTGAAACCTATTTGGATTTTGAAAAAAAAATTATGAATGATATTGCTACTTATAAGTTTTATTCATCACAAGCCTGGAATTTAACAGATTATGTTGAAGATGTAGTTGGCTATATTTCAGGCTATGTGGTGAGAAGTTTTCTGAAATGCATAACTTGCAGTCAATGTACTAAGGTACTCGAAGGTGATAATGTCAAATATTTACAAAAAAGAAAAAATATAGAGCATTAACTACTCCCTCAGACATAATACTCCAAATTTGTGTAGCTGCCGAAAAGTATTTCAGATTTTTTCATAAACCTAGAGACATATTTAATAAACATGTGCCAAATCTTCCTGCTATTTTGATTAAAAACACAATGGAAACTATATAGTACCTACAAAAATTTTAGATAAGTTTGAGCATCACTTGTTTGAAGATGATTTGATAGATGGATATTCATTTAGTATTATAAAGCTAATTTTACAAAAATATTTCAAAATTCGGATTCATTATGAAACGATGAAAAAAATGGATCAATTGAAAAAAGAAAGGATAAGATGTATGTACACAAAAACAGTGCTATTTAGACATCAGTGAAATATCATTCATCGCACATTTCTCATATCAATTTTTCAATCAATTAAATAAGTTGCTTTATTCATATCAGAATAAACTAGTAGCATAGCTGGAGTTTAGGGACCTAGTAGCGTATACATTGGTGCAGAATTAGTGTTTTTGTCAAAATTATCCCGTTTAACACCTAGACCTTGCGGAACCGCTGTATAACATAAAGATCGAGTAGTTTGTAAGAACATTTTTGTAGCATACCTTTTTAGAAGACAGTTGTTATTTTCTTGAATTGCTTTGCAAAGGGTTTCGAACTGGTGATGTATTCACGAATCATGTATCACATGCTCTGTAATAACTTAATTTCTGAATCACAACATGGCTTTATAAAAGGGAAATCGATAAATACGGCTATATACTCCTTTAGCCACAGTATTATAGAATGTCTGGGAAATAATATGATATCATTGGGTTTGTTTTTTGATCTCTCCAAAGCATATGATTGTGTAGAACATTCTGTCTTACTGTAAACTTGAGGCATTTGGAATCAGGGGAAGTGCCTGGAACTGGGTCAAGTCTTATTTAACAGACCGCCAACAAAGTGTTTCCATCATAAACAATAGCAGGACAGCAGTCTCATCGCAGTTAACAATAGATAGAGGTATCCCACAAGGAAACGTCTTGGGTCCTCTCCTCTTTGTGATGTTTATAAATGATCTGAGTGATAGTATAACAAACCCGAACAATGTATGTACTATTCAATATGCAGATGATACTAGTGTGATTATAGCTGGCCAAGATTTCAACCAAGTAGCCGAAAATACATTGAGCATATGCGAGAAAGCATTTTGGTGGTTTGCTCGCAACGATCTATCCTTGAACACATCAAAAACAAATGCGATAATATTCAAGTTAAAGAAAAAAATGGAAGCTACGAAGATCCACTTAGCTGATAGGGTAGAAGTCAAGCTGACAGACTGTGGTAGATTCTTAGGCGTATATATTGACCAAAGACTTTCCTGAGCACACAACAACCCCTAATAAAGAAGATTACTTTTTACAGAAATCTTGTTTGAGTGCAGATATTATAAGGAAAGTTGTAGAGATGACTATTGGTCAGTCAAATAATGCAAATTGGCAAGAAAGTACAGACTGACATCCAGCAAGTTTGGTACAGTTTTATCAGCTTGCCAAAGGAAAAAGTACCTAAAACCATTATTCAAAGTGTTATTAGATGGATATGAATTGAGTGGTGTTCGGGCTATTCAGTGGGGAAGGGAGAATGAACATACTGCCATAGAAAGATTTGGAGATATTACAGGATTACATGTAGAACCTGCAGGATTCTGCTTTGGTGAATGTGGTTTTTTAGGTGCAAGCCTTGATGGATATATAAGTGAAAATTGTACTATTGAAGTGAGATGCTCTTTCAAACGTAGGAATGAAGAAAATTTGTCAGAGGTGCTCACTAAAAATAAAAATTATCTTGTTTCGTATTATAACTGTTCCTGGACCATTCATCAAAATTATAATTATTATCACCAAGTGCAAAGACAGTTACACATTACAAATAAAGGTATATAGTGATATAGACTCCAAAAGATAAAGTAGTTATGAGAATTTCAAGAAACGATGAATGGGAAAGTAATTTAAATATTTTAAAATCATTTTACAGTGAACAATTTCTGACAAATATTTTATCATGATTGAAAATAAAACAATATTTATGCAACTGGTGTTTTATTTGCCATTGTTTACAGACATTATCTTCTCTACCAGCTGTCAAATTATTTTGTCCACAATTATGTGCTCTAGACAATGGAAACTATATTTGTACATAAAGGATGTTTGATTAGGTAGCTAGTAGAGCAGATGAATTATAAAGCAGTATCATACTGATGTGTGAATAAAACAAGTGCTGGACAGTTATTTATTGCTAATTCATGTCACTAGTATTATTATACTATAAACTAGATACACTATTATACTATATACATATCAATTTTTATACTAAACTACACTTTATGGGTACCTGCAGAATAAAACTGTTCAACTTCTCTTATAAGTGGATACTGTAAGTTAGTCAAAGTACCTATAACTTGAAATACTACATCTGCATGTGGCAACAAAGCATATGGAATAAGATCGAATATACTGAATGTGTTTATTCTTCTTATTGCACGTTCAACATGAATCGTAGCTTGTGCAATACATTCTGTTTGTCTTACCTGTTCAGCAGTGAACTGTTGTGTTGTAAGAAATGATGGAATGTTAATATTGACACCAGAAGGCATCAAGTCTTTTATTAAAAAACCTTTATCTTCCAATACTAAATCTCCTGCTTCAAGCTGATTGAGTATTCCACAATCCTTAATAATTTTTTTGTCTGACCCAGGATACAAACTTGACATATAAGTAATGCTCCATTAGGAGATACACCAATTAACCTTTTGCAGGTATTTCTGTATTTGTATGAGCTATATGTTAGTTTTCATGTCGCTATACTTGACCGACATACAGATGTATATACTTCAGTACAATCTATGATTATCCTATAATTTGTAAAACTACTGAAATATTTTCTTGAAATAAATGTATCCATGTTGTTATAACATTTGATACTGGACCCTGTGATACATTGAATCGAACAGCTAAATCATCATGAGGGAAATTTTGTCTTGGCTTAGTAAGAGTCATGAATAACTGATCTATTTTTCTCATTTTTTTAACTTTCCATTTATAATAATAATATATATCAATGTCCTTCAACAGGTTGAATAAAGAAAAAAATATTTTCTCTGATGGTAAGCCTGTATACACCAGTACTAGCCTGTCATTTCCTTTCACAACATCAAAAGAAAACCTATCAGTGAGATGCATAAGGTTCGCTGTAGCTAGCTCCAGATCCTGCCAAAGATAATAGTTTTCAGCATCTAGTGATGCATTTGACATCGAACCTTTTGTATGAGGTTCATCAGTTTGTATTGAGGTGGATGGTTGTGGCTCGCTTTCAGATCTGTGAACACACTGAATTTGCACACACGTGAATGAAATTGATATTGTATAACTAACCTTATATCTACATCAATATTAAAAGGTTTATCAATGGTCTTTTTACGGGTTCTTCTTTCTGGTGATGGAAAGTTTAATTGCTTCTCCCTATTATACCTAAACAGTGTAGGTCCATTTTCTTTTTTACCATCCACAAGATGACAACTACATAAGTATGCACCAAGACCTGGTTCAACTGTTCTCCTGCAATCAAATGAAACAATACATGTATTACTTTTATTGTATTCAATTGTACGTTTCGCATGTTCCTAACAAATGATAATTCCAGTATGGTCTTTGTGGTGTTACCTTGTAAGTTTTATCCAATGATTCCTTGTTTTTGGATCTTTGGGAAACCTGAACATCTTACGTGTTTCTCTAACATTATACTGCTTACAGTCGGGTGCCCAGCATTGCACCATTTTCTGTAATAAATAGTAACAATAAGACAAAAGTTCAATTTGAAAATATCCTATCAAAGAACGGTAGCTTATATGAATAGCAATGATATCTAAATACAGCATTTTTCATAAGCAAGATACCCACACATTAGCGGATCGCTTAGTTACATACCTGCTTGTAAACTAACGGCCTTATTTTCAACAAAAATTGTTTTAAAACTCCACTTTAACCACTTGATACGGAAGAAGTTTTCTCAAGGTGTTTATGTTTACTTTTTTTTAGTTTTACGGATTTCCTTACTATGATATTTAGGAATTAACTTTCAGAATCTTAATTTTTCCTTTCATTATGTTGTAGATGCACACATCTCACAATAGGAGTTATTGAATTTTAATTTTAAACAAAATACATTTCATTTTCCAGGTTAGAAAAAATTACCTATGACAATGACATTGACATTACAAAACAGAAAACATATACACTGAAGAAAGCATAGTCCACTGCTATCCATAGACGAACACGGTTGACATATGTCAGTGTCAAGCGCCATTTTTTTGCAAGTCGTGTTATAGCTAGATTTATGCGACGATCCTCATATAAATCTAAGTCTGCTATACAATTTGCTACATGGAAGATTTTATAACGCCATGTATGGTATTAACAACAACACATGCGACGTTGCCGGCATCTCACATAAATCTGAGTCTGTTATACAATTGTATACAGGATATTTTCAATGCTATATGGAAGATAACAGACAACAGATAAGAGGTAAAAGGTGGTAACAGGTAACAGGTGGTAACATATAACAGATAACAGATAACTTATAACAGATAAAAGATAAAAGATGACAGATAACAGATAAAAAGTAACAGATAAAAGAAAACAGGTAACTGATAACAAATAACTGATAACTGAAAACTAAAAAATGAAAACTGAAATCTGAAGAATGAAAAATGAAAAATGAAAAATTGAAAATTAAAAATCAAAAATCAAAAATCAAAAAATCCGAAAAATCGAAAAATCGAAAAATCGAAAAATAAAAATTAAAAATTAAAAATTAAAAATTAAAAATTAAAATAGAAAAATTAAAAATGAAAAATTAAAAATTAAAATAGAAAAATGAAAAATGAAAACTGATAACTTATAAAAGATAACAGATACCAGATAGCAGATACCAGAAACCAGATACTAGACACCAGATACCAGCCACCAGATACCAGATACCAGACACCAGATACCAGATACCAGATGCCAGACACCAGACATCAGATACCAGACATCAGATACCAGACACCAGAAACGAGATACGAGATACCAGATACCAGACACCAGACACCAGATACCAGATACCAAACACCAGATACGAGATACCAGATACCAGATACCAGATACCAGCCACCAGATACCAGACACCAGATACCAGATGCCAGATACCAGATACCAGACACCAGATACCAGACATCAGATACCAGACACCAGATACCAGATACCAAACATCAGATACCTGATACCAGATACCAGACACCAGATACCAGATACCAGATACCAGACACCAGATACCAGATACCAGATACCAGACACCAGACACCAGAAACGAGATACGAGATACCAGATACCAGATACCAGACACCAGACACCAGATACCAGATACCAAACACCAGATACGAGATACCAGATACCAGATACCAGCCACCAGATACCAGACACCAGATACCAGACACCAGATGCCAGACACCAGATGCCAGACACCAGATACTAGACACCAGATACCAGACACCAGATACCAGACATCAGATACCAGACACCAGATACCAGATACCAAACATCAGATGCCTGATACCAGATACCAGATACCAGATACGAGATACCAGATACCAGACACCAGACACCAGATACCAGACACCAGATACCAGACACCAGAAACCAGATACCAGATAATGAGATAACAGATACCAAATACCAGATACCAGACACCAGATACCAGACACCAGAAACCAGATACCAGATACGAGATACCAGATACCAGATACCAGACACCAGACACCAGATACCAGATACCAGATACCAGACACCAGATACCAGATACCAGACATCAGATACCAGACACCAGAAGCCAGATACCAGATACGAGATACCAGATACCAGATACCAGACACCAGACACCAGATACCAAACACCAGATACGAGATACCAGATACCAGATACCAGCCACCAGATACCAGACACCAGATACCAGACACCAGAAACCAGATACCAGATAAAGAGATAAAAATACCAAATACCAGATACCAGACACCAGATACCAGACACCAGATACCAGACACCAGAAACCAGATACCAGATAAAGAGATAACAGATACCAAATACCAGATACCAGATACCAGACACCAGATACCAGATTCCAGATACCAGATCAAAGATGCCAAAGGATAAAAAATGATTAGAGATAGTTATCGCTAGCATTGCATTAGCATACCAGCAACTGCGCTACGTGAGGTTTTAAATAAAGACATCAACGTACAATATTTGGCATAGCGTTAGCATGCCAGAAACTGCGCTAGTCGACTATATTAAGCGGTGATCGATTGTTTTAAGGAAGAGGTCACGTGACGTTAGAAATTTTGGGCGGGCGACGTCGCGACGTCGACGCGGTTTTTTCGGTTTTTTCGGTTCGCGAAACGTTCGGAAGGAAGAGGTACCGTTTCGGAAAGTAGAAACTCGGCGCTTTACGGGCGGGCGAGAGCCGTCGCGGCGAGAGGAACGGATCGGATCGAAAACGGCCGGTAAAGTCGAAAAATCGACCGTTTTTCGGACGGTACGCGGCGTTATTTCACACTGGTTTCGCCGTTTATCGAAATATCGACTCGAGATCGGTCTCGTTCGATAGCTAAACGAAAAATACGTGCCAATAAGCTAAATCTGTTCGGTTCCGCGTCTCGGTTTTTTTTCTAGAAACGTTCGAAAAAAAAGCGACAAAAATGACGAATCGCCTTGAAAACTACGATATCTCCCTTATGCCGGAGAAAAGGAATTTCGCGTGCCGCGTTTCGTACATCTCGGCGAGCGCTACAAATTACGCGGAGAGACGTTTTTTCGTTTACGGTACCCGTTTCGAGTAAACGAACCTCGAACGTCGTCAAGAATGACTTTTTTGCGTATAAAGCGCGCTGCTTCCGTATATCAGCTATCTCCTCCGAAGATAAAGGAGCTACGAACCTGACGATTTTTGCGTGAGAAAGTCCATGCTTCGGACACTCTTTTAATACTATTTTCATCATTATTATTCGTTTACGTTGAAAAGTTTCGATTTTTTAAAAATTCCTCGACAATACGCTACTTTTCGACGCGTGAAAAAGTCACCTTGTCATCCGGCTCTGTCCTCGCTTATTACTACCGTACGTGAGCGAGTAAAAATTATACAGCTATCGAAAAATAACGATAATGAGCTGACGACGAAACGATTCTGACCGTCAGAATTACCGTCAAATTTCGAAAAAGTAAACTTTGAGCGCCTCAAAAGTACCGATGACAACCGTTTTTCGGCGTACTTTGTCTTCGTCGATACGGACCTGCGTTACGGAGCGACGTAGCTACGATTTTTTTTCGCAAAACGAAAGACCAAAGTCTCCTGATTAAACCGACATACGACACGTTACCCGATCGCATTTTTTAAACTCGGCAGATTAGAAAATTCAAAGATATGCACACATTTTTAGTTTGAAGTTTCAATTTTGAATTTCCCCTCCAGATCCCCGGATTCCTGTTAGGCGGGGTATTGTATTGTGATACGATCGTATTACGAAAGCGAGCGAGTGCGAGCGGAACGTCAAAAACGTGCCATTTTCGGCTTCATGACTATCGCTTCATCCAATATTGGATCACGCCAAATAGATTTGTCCTTTTTTACGCGTGAAAATCAACATTTTCGAAAAGATTCAAAATTTTTATATTCCATTGTCTAAACGGACCGGACTAGAGCCATTAAAATCGGATGAATCTAGTAGTTTTTTATGTTTACAGATTGCGATGTCTACCGCCAAAGGCTGCAATTATTCTTTGACGTTCATCAGTTTATTGAAATCATCATCGGTTTATAAATACGATAAAAATATGATTGTAAGCCCCTATTCATGTTATAATTTTACAATATGGCATAAAGCTCCGCTTTTCCAACCGATTGATATACAGCGTATGTCCGATTGCATCACCTCCGATTTCTAACCTACAACGTATATGAATGTAAACATTATCGAAATCTTAATAATGAGGCTCCCGTTAATAAGGATTAATTAGAAGCTTAGAACAAGCAATTGCAACTACAAATAGTGAGTGTTGTGAAGTGTTTAGTGTCCGTGCAGAAGTAGATATTTCTATGGCAAACGTAAGTTTGAATTTATCACTTGTTGATTTAACTTGAGTTAGGGTCTCTGTTCTCTAAACTAAATTAAACAATCATTCAAAATATGTAATAGTAGTGTCGAAGTACCCAACTACAAATTTGTCAGAATTAGAAGGTCTTCTTAAATTCTTAAACAACAGTTTCCTATTTCTAACCTACAACGTATATGAATGTAAACATTAGCGAAATCTTAATAATGAGGCTCCCGTTAATAAGGATTATTAATTAGAAGCTTAGAACAAGCAATCACAACTACAAATAGTGAAAGTGTTGTGAAATGTTTACAGTGTCCGTGCAGGAGTAGATATTTCTATGGCAAACGTAAGTTTGAATTTATCACTTGTTGATTTAACTCGAGTTAGGGTCTCTGTTCTCTTAACTAAACTAAACAATCATTCAAAATATGTAATAGTAGTGTCGAAGTACCCAACTACAAATTTGTCAGAATTAGAAGGTCTTCTTAAATTCTTAAACAACAGTTTTTAACTATATTTGAGAGTCATCATACAGATTTTTGTAGAAAACGATGGATACATTACATGAAATGAAGAAACTCACAGTGTTATTGAATTGCTTTGTGACTACTAAAGCTTATTTTTGCCAAAACAACAGACACTATTACTTGTCAAAAAAGAATGACCACAGGAGTGCTTGAACTGTTCAAAAAAGACATGAATGCCTGGTCGACTAATGCTGATGAAGTTTAGAAGCATACGCAAAGACCTAAATTGTAATTTTCAGTACCTAATTTGCTAGCATAGCTTCATCAGCTTTTTTCGTTTCTCTGTTCGCATAAGGACTAGGTTTTGAGTTGTAAATGATCTAAATACGAAACACACATACAGAATTAGAAGGTCTTCTTAAATTCTTAAACAACAGTTTTTAACTATATTTGAGAATCATCATACAGATTTTTGTAAAAACGATGGATACATTACATGAAATGAAGAAACTCACAGTGTTATTTAATTGCTTTGTGACTACTAAAGCTTATTTTTGCCAAAACAACAGACACTATTACTTGTCAAAAAAGAATGACCACAGGAGTGCTTGAACTGTTCAAAAAAGACATGAATGCCTGGTCGACTAATGCTGATGAAGTTTAGAAGCATACGCAAAGACCTAAATTGTAATTTTCAGTACCTAATTTGCTAGCATAGCTTCATCAGCTTTTTTCGTTTCTCTGTTCGCATAGGGACTAGGTTTGAGTTGTAAATGATCTAAATATTAAACACACATACAGAATTAGAAGGTCTTATTAAATTCTCAAACAACAGTTTGTAACTATATTTGAGAGGCATCATACAGATTTTTGTAGAAATGATGGATTCATTACATGAAATGAAGAAACTCATAGTGTTATTCAATTGGTTTGTGACTAGCAAAGCTTATTTTTACATGATATTTTATTGATTTGACAGTTGTGAATCTTCAATTAGCGAAAGTTCAACAGATCAAGTTACTCAGCCATTCAAGGGGATGTGCCATCAAGATAACATTCCTGATGTAAAGAGGTAAATGATCATTCTCATATCAAAGCAAATAAATATATTCAACTGAAGCTTGCAGAATTATGCAGAACTAGATACTTTATAGTAATATAATACTTGCTTTTTGTTTCAGGCTGAAATTTGATGACCTACCCAACATTTCTGGCTTGTCTACCAGTAAGTATTTTTGTTTTGAATATTAAATTACATGAAATATTTTATATAATTTAATATAAATAATTATATTATGATATTTTATTTTTATAGGTCAGCAACAGGAAAAAAGCATCAGTTTCCAATCTTGATCAAAGCTTTGGATCTTCTTCATCAACAATTAGCGTCTCAGAAACTGAGAACCAACCAGAGCCTGATGCTGGGTTCAAGGATGTTTCTCTTGCAACTGCACGTAAAAATAGGTGAGAAATATTGAGAAAATAGATGATCTAATAAGATTTTAATGACATATGCTTCACATATATGATGAATTCCAATCATATCTCATTGTTTCAGAAAAAGAAGGTATGTGGGTGACTTATCTTCATCAGACTTTTCTACACCAGAGAAGGCGAAGAAGAATTTTCATTTGATGAAGAATACTATAACTGCTCTGAGAAAGAAGAGTCATAATCTTCAGGCTAGCAATACATACTTTAAGAAAAAAATCAAGACATTAGGAGGCTTGATGAAGCTGCTTAAAGAAAAATCATATATAACTAATTCGTCAGGGACTGTTCTTGAGGTAAAAATCTCTAAATTAGATAATATAGAATAACGGACAGAAGTAAAATTATTTCAATTTTTTCTTTGGTATCAATCATACTGATTTTTGGATAGTAGTAAAGACTCAGTTTAGGGTTATGTTTTTAATTGAATGTGTAATAAATTTACTTGTTTCATCAATTCCTGTTTAATTTAACTAGTTAAATGTATGTAAATGACTGGAGAAGGTAGTCAAAATCAACCTTTTAAGATGAATGTGGTGATTTAACTCTAAAATAATGAGCAGCAGTGCTATTACACCTTACACCCATCTTTTTGTTTTTTCAGGCCTCTTTATCAACCTCAGGACAAAAAATATTCGAGAGGATGTTGAAAGGCCCATCTTCACAAAAATATGACCCATCTATTAGATGTTTTGCTTTGACGCTATCTTTTTACTCCCCAAAAGCATACCAGTTCGTAAGGAATACTTTTAATAAATCTTTACCTCATCCATCCACGATTTCTAAATGGTATCAGTCAATTGATGGCTCTCCTGGTTTTACTTCAGAAGCACTAAATGCTTTGAAGGTAAAAAAGTTAGCGTCAAAAAACCAGAACATCCTGTGCAACCTGGTCTTACATGAAATGTCTATCAGGGAGCAGGTCGAATGGACTGGGACAAAATTCACTGGTTATATTGATATTGGAACTAAATTTGATTCAGATGTTCTACCTCATGTCAAAGAAGTTTTAGTATGTATGGTTGTTTGTATAAATGCTTCATGGAAGTTACCTGTGGATTATTTTTTTTTTTGGACGGCCTCACTGGTGTTGAGAAAGCAGAGTAGTTAAGAAATGTCTCACATTTGTACATGAGTCATGAGTCATAGTTACCTCTATAACTTTTGATGGTGCTCCTGTAAATTTTACGATGTCATCATGTTTAGGTGCAGATTTCAAGGACATTAACAACCTTAAAACACATTTTGCTCATCCAGTAACAGGTAATAAGGTTTTCATATTTTTGGACCCTTCGCACATGATGAAATTGGTCAGAAATACATTTGGCTCACAAAAATTTGATAGACAATGATAATAATACCATAGACTGGACTTTTTTGGAAAAGCTCGTAGAAATTCAAAATTTTGAGGGACTACATTTAGGCACAAAAATCAGAAACCGACATTTACAGTGGACTCTAGAAAAAATAAAAGTGAAAATTGCCACTCAGACATTAAGCAAGAGTGTGGCTGATGCATTGATGTATTTGAGTCTAGATTTGAAAATACCATCATTTAGGAATGCGAAACCTACAGCCGATTTTATCCTGAAATTTAACAATCTATTCGACATTTGTAATTCCAGAAATAGATTGGCTAAATACATATTTAAGCGACCATTATCACAGGCCACTGCAAAAACTTTTTTAGTTTATGGATGAAATGTGCCAAT